>VDFB02323632.1:0-18700 GCA_007258455.2 Sequoia sempervirens
CACAATAACACAGTAGATACCCTAGGAAAACCCTCCACTTGAGGGAGAAAAACCCAACAACAATATATCACTTATATATTGAATGTCACAAAGAATGTCTCCTTTACAATGGGCCGATAGGAAGGCCAATAATAAGCATCACAATCTGATGCAAACACAGATACAATTAGAAACTCAGCCTTCAATGAATACAATCTGCTTTTCTACAGAATTCGCAATCTACTCTTCTTCTTCTAACTCGCACTTGAGAATAATCAAACTATGAATGTGGATGAATGATGAAACAATGAAAGGCATCGAATATATATACAAGGTGGAGTGGAGGACATAGAAGAATGCGTCCCTTCAAAAAAATTGCGTCCATGCAAGAGGTCGGCCTCGTTAATAATTGCAACTCTTCACAAATTAGAGCCTCTTAATAACTCATCATTAATTATAAATCGTGCCTCTTCATTAAATAAATCACAATATATAAATTAAATAGCCATTGGCTATTATTTAATTTATTCAACATGTAAAGGAGATTGGCTAGAAGAGATGACCGACACTGCATGAACATCAACAGGTTATCCTTATTGGCATTTCAAAGTTAGCTCTGGCTATTTTGTTGATGTTTATCAGAAATTTTTATACTACATAACAAGGATATCAAAAAAATTTATACTACATAATAAGGACTCACAGCAAATCTAAGTATCTGATTTACTAGAAAAGTATGGTCAACATTAGAGCCAAGCTAGAGATGGAACATACAAATACAATAATGTTTGTATTATTATTCAACCTTGAGATTTTACAATAAGATATGCAAACACACACACCTGCCCCAACAATGCAAGCAAAAAATTTCAAACCCCTCATTAAATTTAAGTCATATGAGACAATCACTAAATGCTAACATTTTAATATTATGTAAATTAGGTGGTGTTTTTGTAGTGTATCAAATTATGTAATTATGAGTTAGCATTTCTGTGTAGTTTCAAGTCAATCTTCATTGACACATATTATGTATGTTCAAATCTAGATGATCTATGCTCAACTAGATAATGAAAGCCAACTTTTAGAGCTAAGTTTAGATTCAAAGCATATACACATACAGTCATTGCACCAATGTAGCAATGTTGCTATAAGTACAACAGTGTTTGATTCTCAATTTCTCAAGCCTAAGCTTGTAGAATTTATGAAATAAGAAATTGTACTATGCTACTTGATTAGAAATTAAATAACAGTCAAGAGAGGAAGAGAGAAGAATTATGAACACCATATTTATCTTACAAACCCTCCAAAGAGAGAAAAAATAGATTGTGGTAGTAGCAATTGCCTACTACCTATTATGTAGCAAATTGTCATATTCAACGAGTGTACAAATGATAAGATAAAATCTACCCCTTGTCCCATTCAACAAGACCTTGGCTATGGATGCAATGCATCACTTGCTCCATTAGCTGCCTATCTCTATTATTTGCCTATGCTTCCATGCTCCTTTCCTTTTGCCTCTCACCTCTTGGAAAGACAACATAATTGTTCTCCTTAATTTTGAAAGAAGATACAAGATACATTTTGTTCCCTCCTCCATCAATCCAGGCAGATACAAAAATAAAATTGGCCTCTCATGCCCATCTCGCAAACCAATACAACCTCTTATTTATAGATTCCCATGCACAATAGAGTTCTCCTAGGCCCAAGAAGAAATTCCATCAACATAGGAAGTTGTCTTCACAGAGCTGATGGACTTGTAGACTGGAACATAAGTAATATATCTACTTGTGAGTGGACTAGAGTGTGCTGTAAGGAGGCACTGTGTAGAGATTGAGAATCTTAAAGAGTTTTATGATTATGAATCTTACAAACAACCTTCTGTTTGGTAGCACTCCAAAGAAATCTTGGGAGTTAAAGAAGCTTAAAATCCTAGATATGAGTCGCAACAGTTTGTATGGCGAGATTGAACCTAGAATAGGTCTTGGAGATATTTGAGACCTTTCTCTAGGTAGTAATATTCTATCAGGGAGATTGGTAACAAAGTTGGGATTGCTTTCTTGTTTGAAGATGTTGGAGCTGGAATAAATTTTTTTTAGGGAAAGCATTCTTGTAGGTCTTGTTACTGTCTAAGCTCCAACACATAGACCTTGGTGGCAATAATTTCTCTTGATCTGTTCTATCACTGCTAAGAAACCTGAAAAACTTAGTCTTTCTTAATCTGGGTAACAAAAAATAGTGTATACTACAATGAAAAGAGTTAAGACAATTGATGCTATTCTCTATTGTAAAGTACCATGCAGCCTCATATATAACCTTTCAAAGGTATGAATTCAAGTTATATTTTCTCTTAATCCAAATTATTTGATTTACCAAACTTCTACTTAATGTCTTAACTCCCAAATTTTGTAACAAATATTAAATGTGACTATGGTCCACCAATTACACAACCAAGACCTCAAAATGTATTCTCTAATTGTAATCAAAGGACTTTTTCTCTTTATTCAAGTAAATAAACTTTAAGAGAAATACCACCAAGTGGTTTATTGGACACCTACATGACTAAAAATAGCAACAAACTATTGTGGTTGAAGCCAAAACATTTTTTAGAAATAAAGATGTGAGGAAGAAGACCCCTCACTGTATAATTACGATTTGACCCACAATTTCCTATGTTACACGGGGACACGTCCCCTGCCCCAAAACCCACTGTCCCCGTCCCTTGTTGTCCCCAGGATGGAGGGACGCAAAGGGGATGTCCCCGAGCCATCCCTGAAACAGCCCAACTAGCAGGAAACGGGAGGAAACGTCCCCTGCCCTTTGGGGACATTTCCTTGTCCCAGGTATGGATGGGGGACGTTGGAAATGTCCCTCGATGTATCGGGGACAGCTAGGCGTCCCCCACGGACAGGGAGCTGCCAGGGTTAAAAAAACATTTAAAATTTTGATTTTTAAAATATTTCGTCCTCCTTTCTAAGGTGATTTTTGAGTTTCGGCTGTTTGACATTTTGTCAAACACT
Organism: Sequoia sempervirens; assembly: GCA_007258455.2. Lineage (NCBI taxonomy): Eukaryota > Viridiplantae > Streptophyta > Pinopsida > Cupressales > Cupressaceae > Sequoia > Sequoia sempervirens. The sequence goes on from VDFB02323632.1 coordinate 2,997, forward strand.
TGGCATACAAAGTGACTGTGTTTTGATTTCTGAATGTTTATGCTTGTGTTTGATTGAATTTTAATGCCAAATCATTTGCATAAGACATAGAAATGATAACTGCTATCATAACATCAACAAATACGAAACATTCAACCTCAAATCTGATTTTATTTGCACTATATCAAGTTTGAATACATTGCATTACAGGTCTGATATAAATCTGATTTGATTACAGTAGCAGACATTTCCTTCAAAATCTAGTTTATATTGATTCCCAATGAAATACATACTCAGATCATTGGCTACAATAATAAGTTTAATGACATTTATTATGCTGTTATACTACTGCTCTCGCAATTTATTTACATATTGATATTGTTGTTATCAATTATTAATTTATTGACATATCTCTCTCTTTTTAATAAATTTTGAAAAAATCATATATATATATATGTGTGTGTGTATTTTGTATGTCGCCGTCCCCTGTCCCCTAAAAATGCCCCCCTAGGAAATGTCCAGGAAACATGTCCCCTGCCGTCCTCGTCCCCAAAATGCCATGGAACATAGACAATTTCCCTTAAATTACAATACCCAATTGTATAAATACCTAATTATGTCATAGTTTTCCTTGGTTTACTCTTTTAAATCAACTGACTGAAAATTTGGATTCAAATGCTCTTGGCTAGGAAGTAGGATCTTCTTTGCATACAATCTTCACAGAAATTCCCACTTTCTGATTGCTACTCCTAGAATTCAAAACCTTGAGTTCCAGGCATGGGAAGTGTCAAAACTGTTAGCTTACTGAGCATGGCATCCACAGCTGCACTAATTCTGGCAGCCTTCTTTTGAATTTCCTCTTCTGGCTTGACACCATGAATGCCACTGCTCTAATTATTGATGTCAGAACAGGCACGTATGCTCTCACAATCGCCACCATCATTGTTGAGAGTATACTGCTGGAAAAATACAATTAAGATTCAAGTAATGTTGTTGACAGAATATAATTAATACCAAAGATGTCTTAAGATGTCTCTCTGAAATCACCAAATGCGTGTAAGGTGCGGAATCATTCGAGACTGTAGATGTTTGGCACTTTAGTTTTGAAGAGCTCTTGCAGAACTTTTTAACTGTTTTATGGTGGCCGTAAAGATGTTTCATGGCATTTGACAGGTTTGCCATGGTATTGTGGACTAGCAGGTCCACTTAAAAAGTCTATCAGCTAATAATATATATATATAGCCATTCCCTGCCATCCCCAAAATTTTGGAAATCTTGTTCTGTCCCTAGAAACCTTTCTCCGTGACCCCATGCCCCACTGTCCTACATTTCTTGCAAGTGACCATAGCAACAAAAATCTTTTGGGGAATAAATCGACAAACCAAAAGTATACGATTTTTTGAAAAAATTGGATTTAAAAAAAAACGCAAAAAATTGTAGAACAAGAGATAAAAACTATTTTTTTTGAAATTGAAAGGCATTTCCATAGCATAGAGATATAGAGAGCAAATAAAATAAATAGTTTAACTAATGAAATGTAGAAAATAGATTTTTGTAGTTTATATTACATTCATTTCATTGCACATCTTTCAAACTCAAAGCATTACTTCACATTGCATAACTGATAACTAGATGCTGATAGATGACAAAATTTCAATTACAATATAGTTTTTTACAAAGTCAACCTAAGCAGTTATGCAATTACTTCACATTGCATTACTAATAACTAGGAGCAGCTGCCAACTGCATTAGCTTGTCATGGCATTCCATGAGACCACATTTCTTTGAGGCATTTTTTCAAACAGTTCACTGCCTTGTTTATGCTACTACATTTTTCATACATGTCTACCAAAGCATTTTATCAAACAGTTCACAGCCTTGCTGCTAAGGCTAAAAGCCTAAAATAGGTGCTTTCAAACAAGCTATGGATGCTTGGAAAAAATCTATCAAAGCATAATAGTAAGCAATAGCATAGACAAGGCAGTGAACTGTTTGAAAAAATGCCTCAAAGAAATGCAGTCTCATGGTGATGGAATGCAATGATAATCATCACCATGAGGCCGATTTCTTTGAGCATTTTTTCAAACAATTCACTGCCTTGTCTGCTACCACATTTTTCGCTACATGTCTACCAAAGCGTATTTATCAAACAGTTCACTGCTCTTGGTTACAAATAAAAGCCTAAACAAGCTGAACGAAGCTATGGATGCTTTGGAAAAAATCTATCAAAGCATAATAGTAAGTATTAAAGATAGAATAGCAGTAGTGAACTGTTTGAAAAAGGTCGTCTTGAGAAATGTGGTCTCATGGTGATGGAATGCCATGACGAATGCCTATGGCTATGGAATGTCATGGCATTCCATCACAATGAGACCAAATTTCTTTGAGGCATTTTTTCAAACAGTTCACTGCCTTGTCTATGCTACAACATTTTTCATACATGTCTACCAAAGCATTTTATCAAACAGTTCACTGCCTTGCTGCTATGGATAAAAGCCTAAAACAGATGCTTTCAAACAAGCTATGGATGCTTGGAAAAAATCTATCAAAGCATAATAGTAAGCAACAAGCTATGTTCTTATCATTTATTTATTTTCGCATGAAAATCAGTACGATTTTATTAGCATTTTTTTGTAGGTTTTAAACATGTTTTTTCTCTTTTCAATTTTGCAGTTTTAAATGGGAAAAAATCGTCCAGCCTGCAGATTTTTTAAAAATCACAATTAATCGGGTTTTTTTGCAGATTTTTGTTTCTATGCTTGCAACCATTATCAGAGAAGTGGAATGAGGATAATAAATAGTAGTTTTGCAATTTCTGTTGACCTATACAGGTCATGTTAGTCAGCTATTGCAGCTTTAAAGATTTGTTTGTAAAGATGGTGGTGAATGAAATGATTAAGTCTAAAACATTAATGCAGAGTGCTGTTGGAAGTTGCCAAACATCCAATGGGAATGGACAGCATCAAGAATGATCTCATTTCAATTCAGTGAAAGAGGTCCTTAAAGCTGGAATATGGGGTATTGGCAAGACCACAGTTACCAAGGCTGTGTACAATCAAGTTTATGGTGATTTTCATGCTGCTTCCTTTGTATTAATGTCCATACCACTTCTGCAGATGTCACAGGCCTTACAAATTTGCAGAAACAAATTCTTAAAGATTTAAATAAATTATAAATATGATGGAAGACTGCAGAGCGTTAATCAGGGCATATATTTGGTTAGAGATCATTTAGAAGGAAATTAGGTGCTGCTTATTTTGGATGGTGTGGATGCCATTTTACAATTGTATGCTTTGGCTAGGGATTTTCTAGACCCTGGTAGCAGAGTTAAAAGAAGGAATTGTGAGTTATAAGCTAGTTTCCTTCCGGAAGAGTTACGTGAACCTTTGTGAGATTCTATGTGAATACTAAGTGATATTCTAATCCCAGCCCCATCTTCTGAATTCTTAGTGACAGATATAGATTTCCTTTCTAAGGGATATCTGACTTAAGTGACCCTTTTAACAGCGCCATTGATAGTACCAAGTCATTGTTTACAATGCCATTGATAGTACCAGATGATTGTCTGGATACTTGTGGTCATAGATGTGATAAATGAATAAAATTAAAAAGAAAAAAAGGTTAGAATTTCCGTGACATTGCACACCACTTGGACTTGAGATTTTGTACTTGGACTTGAGATTTTGTAGAAATTTAAATAACCCTCCTGATACCATTGGCAACCTGTTGTAGCTGCAGCAGTTGAACATGGAATAGGAAAGCTTAAAGAACTTCCCTGATACCATTGGTAACCTGTCTCAGCTTCAGAACATGAACTTGAGATGGTGTAGAAACCTAAATAACCTTCCTGACACCATTGGCAGCATGCCATAGCTGCAGCACTTGGACTTGGAAAGTTTTAACAACTAAAATAACCTCCCTGAAACCATTGGCATCTTGTCATAGCTGCAGCACTTGGACTTGGAAAGTTTTAACAACTAAAATAATCTCCCTAAAACCAATGTCATCTTGTCAGAGCTGCAGCACTTGAACTTGGAAGTTTGTGATGGCTTAAATAACCTCTCTGATACCATTGGCAACCTGTCACAGCTGTGGCACTTGGACTTGGAATGGTGTTACAGCTTCAATAACCACCCTGATACCATTGGCATTCTGTCACAGCCCCAACACTTGAACTTGAACTTGGGATGAAGTAGAAACTTAAACAAACTTCCCAATACCACTGGCAGTTGTCACAGTTGCAGCGCTTGAATATAAAAGTGTATAAGCTTAAATAACTTTCTGGTACCTTTTGCAGTCTGTTACAGCTGCAGCTCTTGAATATGAGAGTGTGTAAAATCTTAAATAGCCTGTGTGGTGCTGTATCCGGTTTAGGGTTTATGAAAATCAGGAAAACATAAAAAAAATTTAAAAATTGTACACATACATGCACTCATATATACACACACAGACATACATGCATATATATGTATTGTGTATGTATATACATATGTATATGTATGTATGCATGCATATATGTGTATATACATACATATATGTGTGTATACATCATATCATAGATGAAAAACTCGCTGAAAACAAGGTGAGTTTTTAAAAACTTGTGTTTTTTGGCTGCCCGAGTTTTTGGGCCATTTACTCGCCAGAAAAACTTGCAGAGTTTTTGGCAAGTTTCTCAAAAAAACTTGGAGTTTTAAAAAAATTCTTGGCTGCTCAGCAAAATGAGGTGTTCCATGAAGGTTTGTGTGGCTTTGATGGTCTTAATTTGGGATTTTTGTTAATGCAAAATGATGTACACAATGAAGGTTTGTGTGGTTTTGGAGGTCTTAATTTGGGCTTGGTGGCACTGCCCCTCGACCCCATGGGGGCCATTGCCCTCAAACTCCCATTGAATTCATTTGATTTCCTAGGTACTCTCCAAGTCCAAGTTTCCAAGTTTGCCTACAAGTCTTCATCTATAATATCGTCTAGTTCTATCTCTCCCCTAGTTTTCACTAGACATGGGAAGGAGGATGATGTAAATTTGTAAAATATATTAATGTAGTATTTACTTTCAGTTTTACAAAAACAATTTGCTATTTTCATTTTGTTTCAGACTATCAGCATCAGTGCATTCCACATGAGGATGCCATTCTGTACCCAATTTGCTTTCAAATCAATCAAATACAACTAGACTCCACTTGTTTCTTTTATGTACTCATTTACTGACTCATTGGATGCATCTTATCATTCAATTTTGCAAAAAAAAATGTGTTTTTAATGAAATTTAAGCAATTTTTTAAATTACTGAGTTTTCGCCGAGTTTTTGGCGAGTTGAGTTTTTTGGGCTTGGCAAGTTTTCAACTATGGTATAAATAAACCCTAGACCAGATATGACACCAAATGGTATGGTGCTGTATCCAAATGTCACAGCTGCAGCACTTGAGACAGTGTAGAAACTTAAATAACCTTCCCAATATCATTGGCAATTGTTACAGCTGCAGCATTTGAACAAGGAAAAATGTATAAGCTTAAATAACTTGCGGGTACCATTGGCAATTTGTCAAAGCTGCAGCACTTGAATATGAGAGCAAAATCTTAAATAACCTGTTTGTTGCCATGTCCAGTTTAGGGTTCATGATACATATCCAAAACATGCAAAAAAAAATAAAAATAAAAAAAATGTACACACAGATACATAAATTCATATATATGTTTATATGCACATATACATACATGTATATATATCATACACACATACATACATTAGTTTGTGCTGTACCCATACATGTATATATATACATATACAAACCCATATATATGTACATATGTACGCATATATGTATGTATGTACATACGTATATAATATATATGTATATCAATATGTATTTATATATAATATATATGCATATGGATTTGTCACAGCTACAAACTATCCAATATATATATACATATACATGTATGTATATATGCATACATAGAAACATATATATAGGAACGTATGTATCCTATTTTTGCTTGCTTTCTTGTTGTTCGTGTACTTGCGTTCAATCTTTGTTCAAGTGTAGATTGGTTGATCATAATATATGATTGTCCTCTTTCATACAATTTTCTGTCCCAACTTGTAACCATTGTTTGAGTTTGAGAAAATAAAATCAAAAGTACAATGCATCTTTGATCCAAAATGTCAAGATCTTTCAATATATTGTTGTTTCTATAATCTTTATTTCAGCCTACACCTTGAAAAGAACAGCGAACCTTCAAGGGAATCCTGATATTTAGTTTATCGTTTATTGTTTTGTCCTTATAATCGTTATTTCAGCCTACACCTCGAAAGAGCAATGAGCCTTCGAGGGAATCCTGAGATCTAGTTTATCGTTTGATCTTTTACTTTCATAAACTCTATTTCAGCGTACATCTGAAAGAGCAATGAGCCTTCGGCTGTGTTCTAAGAACCAATTTGTCTAAGTTACCCAAATCATTCCCCGTTACTTCTAAATCCTCTTGCTCTGAATTTACTTGAGGAGATAGAAGCGTTATAAATTTAGGCCTAGTTGCAGTTGAGATTACGAAACCAAAGAAAACCTCAGCTGCAACGCAAAGAGTTTTATAAATCTTGTGCTTTGAGCTAAGATAAAAAGATGGGAATTTAGTTTACTTTACTTTTTACGCATAATTAGCAAAAGAGGGAGCTTCCCCTCCTAATTTGAAGAGCAGTTTATCTGTGCATAGCTGTCTGTTTCCAATACACACTCTAGAGGTGCGAAGTAAAAATTGCAAGTTTTGAATATCTATCATGAACTCTAAATTGGCATGGCAACACATTATTTAAGATTTTACACACTTGCATATCCAAGCACTGCAGTTGTCACAGATTGCCAATGGTACCAGCAAGGTTATTTAAGCTTAAACCCTCTTCAATGTTCAAGTGCTGCAGCTGTGACATCTGCCAATGGTATCGTGAAGGTTATTTGAGTTTCTACATCATTTTAAGTGCTGCAGCTGTGACAAATTGTCAAGGGTATTAGGGAGGTTATCAACTTTGTCAAACCACTCCAAGTCCCAGTGCTGCAGCTGTGACAATTTGCCAATGTTATCATCTCTCTCTCTCTCTCTCTCTCTCTCTCTCTCACACACACACACACACACACATATGTCTGTACATGTATATAAACCCTAAGCCAGATACACCACCATATGTTGTGATGCTGTATACAAATGTATCTATGATACATAGATAAACACACTTCCATCTTCAAGTGCTACAGCTGTAACAGATTGCCAAACATATCTATGTATTGTATGTAGTGTGTATAAATATATAAATACATACATATATGTGTATCTATGTACTATAGATCATTCATATATACACATATACATATATATAATGTGTATTATATATGTATATACATATACACACCATATATATATATACACACACACCAAAAAGTAAATAAATATATATATATGTATATATAAAATATGGATTACATATGTACATATATATATTATATATACATACATTCATATATATACATATACATATACATACATACATACATATATATATATATATACATACACCAAAAAATAAATATATACATATACATATATATACATACATATATATACACATGTATGTATATTTGTACATGTATATAGATACATAGACATACATACATACATATATACATATGCATATATATATAGATACATGTATGCATGTATGTACACAAACATATGTATATGATATATCAATATAACTACTGGGTTGTTAAATCATGCTAGTTTTTAGTTGCTGTCAGATGAAATCTGATTTTCAAATCAAATCCCGCCTAGGGTTAGGGTTTCATTATCCGCCTTTCTTTGCTGTGGACATTATTTTCTGATATTTTTCAGCGCAGCTTCAGATGATGAAATTATCAAGTAAACAGAGTAATCAGCATTATGTGATTGATTGTTTTTCTTTTCTTTCTTACAGTTTTGACATTTATGCTGAGTGGTGTGGTTGAGTTTTTAGGTGCTGCAACTGTGTATCACAAAGTACGATGGAAAATTGCTTTGGAGTCTTCTGCCTAGAATGGACAGAATTGGAAAGATCGATAAGGAAAATTATAGAAGAATTTTTATTGGATTTAATTGTGTAGTTCTATTTATAATCAATAATATTTATGATCAATATATATATATATATATATGAGTGTATACTACTATACACATGTAAGTATATGGAGGTATATATATTTATATATATATATATATATATATATATATATATATATATATTCAGATTCCAATTTAACTCACATTTTTTTTCCTATATCACAGGAACTTGTACCCCCAACTGCTTGCTTAATCTTAAGGTTTTCTTCAACCTAGTTCTGTATACGATGTTTAGCAATTAGGATTTACATGGAGCAAATATGGATTTTCTAGGGTTAGGGTTTGTTAAAATATCACCGTTTTAGAGCTTTTTAAAATGAAGAGAGACTTTATATAAAGGAAGGCACAAGAACTTCTCGGATATTCAGAGCAGATCGAGTTCAGTGAGTGCAGTACAAGTGATTTGTAAATTCCATTTGAGACAATGTAACAGTGACATATACATTCAGCCTGCAAGCCATAAAAATCTAAGAAGGAATTATAATTACATTCTTTTCATTTCAACGGTAATATATATATATATATATATATATACATGTATGTAAATATGTTTGTATATATGTATGTATGTATGTATATGTATTTGTGAATAGTTTACACACACATATACATATATACATGTATATATATGTGTATATATATATATATATATATTTATGTATATGTATGTATATATACATACATACATATATATACCTAACACACCAAAAAATAAATCCATTGAAACCATGGCAAGTGACTTACCTCAAGATTCTGCACAAATTGTGTCGTGCTGTCAACAATGCCAATGAGAAAAAAATGGGCAGAGTTTGCTTCAATCTATTCACAGTAAACGAAAAGTCAATCTGAAAATATCAAGAGTTTTTAGGGCTACTGAAAATATAGGGCTACTAGATTCTTGAGTTCTGAGTCAAGATTTCACACAATCCGATTTGACTTGTATATATTTCTGATTTTTATATTTTTTTTATTACCGAATCCAAAACGAACCCAACCCCAAAAAAAAAAATTCCCGAACCGGCGAACGGGGTTCTCGAACCCGAACCCGAACCCGAACCCGAACCCAAAACTGAACCGGTAACTTAGGATACATACATACATACATTTATATTTATGTATGTATATGTATGAATACGTATCTTATGTCACAAGGTCCGAGTTCGACAACAATAAAATTCAGATGAAGTTCGGCAAGGGGAAAAATTTGAAAAAAAAATTGTGGTTAAATTCATTTTATACAAATTTGTTTTTTTAAATATAAATAATATATCTACAAAAGTATCAAAATACTTTAACTTAAATATTTTAATTTGTTAATTTATATGTATACAGTAGATTAAAAATAATGTTAGCTGAATTTTGAACTTCAAGCATAAAATTCGACGAAACCCCGTGAATAGTTAACGTAATTTTTGGTTGAACTTCCACCTATACATCTACCCGATTGCCAGCTTGCGAATTGAACTACTACATTAGATAAAAAAAATAAAAATGAGTAATTATGGATCATAATTATTTTGCATCTAAGGAAATAGCAAATATTGTTATTTTACAGTCTAAATCAGCAAGAGATAAATTTAAAATATGATTTACCATTACTGCGTGAATTTTCTGTCAAATGTAATAACTTTCTGCGCTAGAACTGGAAAATTTTATTTATTGACAAATCTCATATATGAAAATATTCAAATGAAAGTAAAAATAGCCGACTGATAAACTATCTATTTAACAATATGGCCTATATGGTACAGGGATGAGGCTATCGAATAAATGGCAAGGTGACTTGTGAATGGGGATGCAGACAAGCCATGGGAGTGCCTAAATTTGTTTAGGCATTTTTATTTAAATTTTGACTAAATTTTAGATATTAATTTCTACTGATTAGATAAATGTAATTTATTCCGGCATGAATGTACCTTAAATAGCATGCAATCCTAATTACAGTCATAAAAAATATTGAGCATATGAATTATGAAAGATGCATGCATGAATAGAAATAGAATAGAATGGAAGACTTTTAATGAAGGGCAAAGTGGATGGATTTGTTTATACACCGACAAGCTTCATAGCCTAAGCAAGGATTCATTGATATCCTTACCTGGTGCGCCGTACCAACTGTGCCTTTCAGAGCTTCTGCTCTTAGCAGCACCACCGTAACGCTAATAACACCCAGAAAATGTAGTCATTTGGCCCTTTCTATGTCAGCTTCTGTAGAGAAAACAAAAAACCCAATTTTGAAGAAAAAAATTACACATATTTAGTTAAAAGTTACAGGGAAAAAAAATTGAAATTGAATTTAAAAAATCAACACTGATGAGACAGAAGATAAAAGTGATGTCTCTGTCCCATTACCTGAAAATCCTCAAGAGTGGGCTTTTTCTGAAAATGGGCTGGAAAGCGATATTAACTTAAAACACAAAATTCCTCCAACGAAACTGGTAAAAGCAGTGTAAAGTGACTAGCCGTCGTGTCATAATGAAAGGGTTTGTATGGAACCAGCGAACATTGAAGCATCGTGAAAAATGAAAAAGAAATTTCCTTGCTACTTGTGTGTTTGCTTGCTCACCTTGTCATTACCAATCTCGTCCAGAAGGAAGGCCGCTTGAAATGGCGAAGGGGGAGAGGCAAATAGGAGATACACGCAGTCACAAGCTAGATTAACTGGCATACCAGTCACCGAAAGCCGAGGGTAAAATTCACTAAAACCCGCACGCTGTAACAGTCACAATTTTTATCTGTACTAATGATCCGTACTACTATAATCCCAATCCATCAAGCACGTCTTGAGCGCATTTAATGCCACGTTGCATATCTTTTTTAGTACAAATTGACGGTTTTTAGTTTTTTTTAACATTTTCGTAAATTAGCAATTGCACTAATGTGTGCAATGGGTACGCCGACTAAATATATGACATTTTTAAGTTAAAAAAAAGTTTAAAAAAGTTATAATTAAGTTTTATATAAGTTGGATAATATTTGAATGGTTAAATTTGTAAAAGATGTATAACTTCATAAAATATAAATGTAATGATTGTGTAGACAAATTGGTTGAATTTGAACAATGTGTCATAAGTAGATGCATAATTGTCTAAAAGATTTATAACTTTGAAAAAAACACATGAAATTAATGAAGAGGAAATGATGAAATAAATGATAGGGAACTTCAATTAATCTGATATAAAAATTAAAAAGCATTATCCCTAAATCCATCTCATCCATAAACCCAATTCTCATTTATTCAATTAAGAATTATATAAGAAAATTCTTGGACCCTTTGGCAATCCCTATCAAGTGAACATGGCATAAAACATGATTGGTTTATTGATTTTAAAAAATAAAATGATATATCTTCTTGAATCCAATATAATGGTTGATAAATTTCAAAGACATTAATAAAATCTAAATCATTACCACATTGGTTTTTATCCATCTCAACAATTTAAAACCCCATTTAATAAGAAAATGTTCAGCACCCTTTTTAATCCTATATAAAGACAAAAGGTGAGGAACATGTAAAGTAAATGAAAGAATGTTTGACTAGCAAGAAATGAAAGTTTATTTTGTAAAGTTATAAATTGTTATAATTATATTTTTATCTATAAGTTAGATTATATTTGGATAGTTAAATTTGTAAAAGATGTATAACTTGATAAAATTCAGATACAATGATTGTGTAGGCAAATTGGTTGAAATTGAACATTTGTATGAGAAGTTAGATCATAGTTAGATGCTTGATTGTCTATAAGATTTAAAACTTTGGAAAAAACTCATGAAATCAATGAAGAGGAAATGATTAATAAATTGAGAACTTCAATTAACATTTAAAATGTATATCTCTAGAAGCATAATTTTTTATATATATAGAATGTTGTAAATATAGTTTATTGTGTAAACACAATACTATAAATATAAATGTCTTTTTTCTGAAAAATTGTCACATGATCACTTCAAACTCCTGTAATAATGAACAATAGACTTGTTTATTATTTGAAAAACAACTAACTAAAACTAATATTTTGAAGTTTAAAATTAAATTAAATTCATTGTCACATTTGGTAGAATTGTTTTATAGATTTTCAACAATGAGAACATAATGTAAGTGAGTCATGAGTGGAGCCTATAATAAAGAAAATATGAGATAGAATTTACAAGCAATAAAATTTTTACCTGTTTATTGATGTGATGTCTTTGCAAACTTGGTTGTTGAAGTAAATTCGAGATAAATATAAGATGAACAAAGGCACATACTTGTAGTTATTGTAATCTTTTTAAGACCCATCTACAACCACAAAATTTTGAATACTTCAAAGTTTCAAACACTATGATTAAGAAAATTCGAAGAGAACTATTATTTCAAAACCACAAAGTGTATTTGTTAAAATCTCTATACCTACTGCAAACTTTTAATAATAGGAAAATATTATTTTACATCCATTTGTATTCACGTAACCCGAAAACCAAAATGTCAAACACATCTGAGCTGGAGATCTCAATGTTTCTTACACATAAGCACAATTATTTGAATTCATAGCTTCCTCAGTCCTTACACTTACTTTTGAAAATATGCAGAGTTATTTAAATTCAAGGCATTATCCAATAACCACACTCTTAAAAATAGGCAGAAGTAATATACAACCATTTGCGAGCAATAACGACAAACATTGACAATATAGCAACAAGTAGGTGTAAATCTAAATTTAGCAATCCTTTCAGGTATCCTCCTAGAATGTGCCAAAATATAAGCCTTGCAAATGGAGGGCCTCGGAGCTGAGAAATCAGAAAAATTTGAATAAGTGATTTTAATTTACTGTTATAACTGTACCTACAGAGATAGGAATGCTCATAAATATGTTTTTGCACCAAGCAGTGATATTTAACACCTTTTGCAGGTATCCTTACTATAACCCATAATGAACAGAAGATTAAAAATGCAACTCTAGGAGAACAGTGTTACAAGTTTATACTTCCACGGAGCAGATGCAGATGCACTGTATATCTGCTAAAAACATTTGTTTCAAGATGTCTTAACATAGCCATGTTAACAGCATGTTCTAAATGATGCCTTAAAACTGTCCAAAAGAACTGTTTTATCAGACTAATCTCACGGACTGTGATCAGTGATGAACTATGCCCAAATGTGCTTGTTGAAAAGGCACCTTAAATGAAGGACTAGAACTGATTGCAGCAAGAAAACTTTGTGTGGAATATCTCTTCTTTTCGTTGCATTTAACAAGTTGGGACGGTCTAGAAGGTCACCATCACCAGCTTCTAGTGCTGCTTGCGGGTCTCTGTATGATTTTTGCAGCATAAGGAGCAGAATTTCTCACCAGCTTTATGGTGGATTTGTTGAGTGAAATGGCAATTGAAGTGCAGGGTGTATAGTTTATCATATTGCTTTTACAATGTATGGTCCAACAATCCCTTATGAATACAAGCTTAAGGCTGGAGGTAGCATGTCATTCCAGAGTCTAAAATTTGAAAACAATTCTTGGCAAACTTTCACCTTAGTATGGTAGTGCTATTAATGATAGACTGGTGTTTCATTTTGTGTACTTTTGCAGCATCTTGTTGTGTCTATAAAAGCTTATACAACTCAAACAGAGTTACAAAACACAATTGAAACAAAATGGTGTGACATTAGATAGTTAAGCTTTTAGGAAATGACTTCTACACTTGTGGATGTAATTTGTTGTAATTTACTAGAAACCAGTGATCAAGATAGACTAAGATGCAAATACTGTCATCACATTTGAAAAGTCACCATAGATTGCCACATCTACAGCATTGATCAGTTTTATTTCATTTCAGCTTGTTTAAACTTGGTCATGAGGATCAGGCCACTATGTTGAAGGTTTGTTTATTGAGATATTGTTGAAGGTTTATTTATTGAGATATTCTATTGTTACTTTAATTTTTAAGTAAAAGTTCCCATAGACAAGTGGGAGGTATTTTTCATAGTGTGTCAAATTATTATATTTATATCAGGAATCAACTGCATAGTTGTTGAGTCAAATTTATTGACCCATATTTTATGAGCAGTACTTCACACAAACCCATCTTTGAATTTTTTTTCTTTATATATAATTCTTATGGCGAAAAAATATTATCTACCTAAAAAACAATCCTTCAGCAGCACACTCAAAACCCTTAAGTGTCACTTTGTTAGAACTTGTTAATATATCTAAAATATGGGAATCATAAAAATTTAGGCGAAGACATGTGTGTTACATAGTAGAGATCATACATTTGAATCAGAAGGTTTCAAACTTTGTCGAACAATGCATAAGGTAAATGGTAAAACAATTGTCTAGTAAAACACTTACGAGAGGGTTTCTCAGACAACAAATTGGCATCTTGCTTGGAGTTGACCTAAAATCTTATATTTTTCCATTTATATAGACAGTAATATTGCACATGAAGTCCACCATTATTGGGCTTCGATACAAGAATGGCGCAATAAGGAATGCACAGTGGGAACTCCCTCATTCAGATTTTGCAAAATTGAACTGCAATGGAGCTTTAATGGGTAACTTGGGAACAGCTGGATCTGACTGCCTTTTGAGAAATCGCTAAAGCGTCTTCATGGGAACTAGAAGAATTTGGTTCTAGTTCATTTTTAGTTAGAATTTGCCATTTTTGTTCTTACCTTGACATCTATAAACTTTAAACGCTTTTACCAATTATATTCTTTATTTCCTATGTATATATATTAGATTAGGAGCAATATTCAATTGTAAATTATATTAATTTTTTAAGTATCTCGAATTCTCTACAAAACATTTTCCTCTACAGATTTTTTTTCATTTTATTTTTGCATCTTGGTTTTCTTGCATCAAGTTGAACGTATTTCCTAGTCGGCGATGCTTTTCAACGAACCTTTTCATTCATAGTGGGATTGCAATAAGAGGAAGGAAAATGGATAGATTCTTTTAAGGGGAGGGTATAATCTAAAATGGGTGCCATGTCATGCTTTACACATATACACTAATGTTGAATTGCTATAAGGGGAAGTAATCAAGCATCTTGGCAGCAACTGGCATTGTTTCAGTTGATTGTTACCCTAACTGTTTGATACATCAACTGCACAAATAAAATCCCTTTAACCAATCAAAATAAGCCCCCCAATGTGCTATCTTACAACACTTTTCCAAATGGGTAAGGCAATCTGCATTTCAGATTATTCAGGAGATCCCAAATAATCCTTGGGTCTTTGTGCTTACTTGCATTGACTACTAAGGGTGGATTAGCATTTGAGCCACTGGCATCCCAAAATGGAAAGAGAGAATAACATATACAAACTATAATGGCCAAAAATACTAATAAGTGAAACACACAAATAGAATTGCAACAATCAACTAGATACTTAGCAATTTTATTAAGAATTTTTAATTTTCTTTTTAGTGCCTGTTGCAACCAACTTGAATATTTTTGTACAACTTGGGAAGATCCTAACTCATTGTTAGATCACCGCCTAGCTTAGAGATTTCCTCCTAAAGGACAGTCAACAACTCTTCCTTGCTTTTGCATTCATGTCGTAGGTCTACCTTAGCTTTCTTTTCTTCCTCTATTATTTTCTTGTGTAC
>VDFB02323632.1:18720-39668 GCA_007258455.2 Sequoia sempervirens
GCAGCATAAGGAGCAAAATTTCTCACCAACTTTGTGATGGATTTGTTGAGTGAAATGGCAATTAAAGTGCAGGGTGTATAGTTTATCATATTTCTTTTACAATATATGGTCCAACAATCCCTTATGAATACAAGCTTAAGGCTGGAGGTAGCATGTCATTCCAGAGTCTAAAATTTGAAAACAATTCTTGGCAAACTTTCACCTTAGTATGGTAGTGCTATTAATGATAGCACTGGCATTTTTTTTTTGTTTACTTTTGCAGCATCTTGCTGTGTCCATAAAAGCTTATACAACTCAAACACTGAGTTACAAAACACAATTGAAACAAAATGGTGTGCCATTATATAGTTAAGCTTTTAGGAAATGACTTCTACATTTGTGTGGATGTAATTTGTTGTAAAGATGAAAATGTAATTACTAGAAACCAGTGATCAAGATAGACTAAGATGCAAATACTGTCATCACATTTGAAAAATCACCTTAGATTGCCACATCTACAGCATTGATCAGTTCTATTTCATTTCAGCCTGTTTAAACTTGGTCATGAGGATCAGGACCATATGTTGAAGGTTTATTTATTGAGATATTGTTGAAGGTTTATTTATTGAGATACCCCATTGCTTCTTTAGTTTTTAAGTAAAAGTTCTGATAGACAAGTGGGAGGTATTTTCCATAGTGTATCAAATTATTATATTTATATCAGGAATCAACTGCAAAGTTCTTGAGTCAAACTTATTGACCCATATTTCATGAGCAGCACTTCACACAAACCCATCTTTGATTTCATTTTCTTTGTTTATAATCCTTAAAACAAAAAAATATTATCTACATAAAAAACAATCCTTCAGCAGCGCATACTAAAAACCCTAAAGTATCACTTTGTTAGAACTTGTTAATATATCTGAAATATGGGAATCATAAAAATTTAGGTGAAGACATGTGTGTTACATAGGTATCACTTTGTTAGAACTTGTTAATATATCTGAAATATAGGAATCATAAAAATTTAGATGAAGACGTGTGTTACATAGTAGAGATCATACATTTGAATCAGAAGGTTTCAAACTTTGTCGAACAATGCATAAGGTAAATGGTAAAACAATTGTCTAGTAAAACACTTACGTGAGGGTTTCTCAGACAACAAATTGGCATCTTGCTTGGAGTGACCTAAAAAATTATATTTTCCATTTAT
This sequence comes from Sequoia sempervirens, assembly GCA_007258455.2. Taxonomy (NCBI): domain Eukaryota; kingdom Viridiplantae; phylum Streptophyta; class Pinopsida; order Cupressales; family Cupressaceae; genus Sequoia; species Sequoia sempervirens. Next base: position 19,913 of record VDFB02323632.1, read on the forward strand.
ACTCACCAGGAGATTGAATAATCTCTTTGAGATTGGCCAGTTCAGTTTATTATGGATTGACCAAATGCAACGTCTCAACTTCGACTTTATAATATAAGCTCAGAATGGGGAAGATGGCCTAATCTTGAAGTATTAAGTGCAAAGCTTGCACAAGATAAAGAACACAAACTAAAGGCTGTCTGCATTGTACAAAATGAGACTGCAACTGGTGAAACCAACAATTTGGCAGCTGTACGGAGAGTGCTCGGTATGCATGGAAATACATAATGCTTTGTATCTTGAGAGAAAGAGCCTCTGCAAAAAAAACAAAATGATCAATGTAGGTGTAATGCAATAAGGGTCACTCATGTAATTGAAGTATGTACAACCCTCATTCACTAAACCTGCATGGCTGCATGCATATAGAACACAAGCAAAGCTTACAATGTCAGGATATGTTCCAGAGTGCTTCATTAATTCAAAGATTTTGAGAGCATCCTTGCAAAAATCCATGTTGTGCATATCCTGTAATCATTGAATTCCATGATATGACATTTCTTTGAGGTATGTTGTCAAACAGTTCACATGCCTTTTCTATGCTTCCACGTTTTGTGTACATGTCCACCGGGGCAGTTGCAACTGCAACATCTGATAGAAGTCCTCTATTCTTTATGCTTTGATGAATGTCCATATCCTGTTCCAATGAGATAACCTCTTTTTGTGAATTTCTGTCAAACAGTACACACGCCTTTTCTATGTTTCCACATTTCGCATACATGTCTACCAGAGGTTTTTCCAACTACAATATATGGAAACAATCCTCCTTCAATGATGCTTTGATGAATAAATGCTTTTTCTCGATCAAGCTGTCCACCTCGGTAGAGAAGGTCAACAATGCAGGAATAGTGCTCCATTCTTGGTGTAGTGCCATATTATCTACGCATTAAATCAAGTACTTCCATCCTTCATCTAGAAAGCCTACATGGCTACATGCAGAGAGAAGTCCAATAAATGTTATGTGGTCTGGATGCACACTCGCCTCTTGCATTTGTTCAAAGAGTAGCAGGGCCTCTCTCCCTGCCACGTCCATGTTGAGCACTTGCTGCAAGCATTGCATTCCACGAGACAATATTGTGTTCGGCCATTTTGGAAAACACTTGTCTTGCATCCTCTATGCTACCGGACTTGACATACATAGTAACAAATACATTGTGTACAGAAAAATTTGAATTATCTCCAGTTTTGTTGGCATGAGTGTGAACCTGCTTCCCCTGTTCCAAAATGACCAAACTGGCAGACACCTTGAGAATGCTAGCAAAGGCGAAAAAATCTGTCATCAGGACTGCCTGAAGCATTTGAACAAAATGTTGCAGAGCTTCCTTGCCATACCCATATTCTAGGCATATCCTGCAATCACATGCCTAAAGATTGTAAAGCCAAATACTGATATGTTCCAAAATAATTTTAAGAAAAAAAAACTTCTAACAGAAGGTTTAGAGTGTAAGTACGCTTCTCACAAAATGTTTGCCTATAGACAAATTTCGTCTGGCTAAAGATTGTAAGACCAAAAGCTTTTTTGGGAGATAATCATAAGTGTTGCCATTAAAACGGGCAGACTGTCAACTCAAAATCTTTTGGTCTAAGACTTTGGAACAGCTGAGTCTGGTTTTAAAAATGTGGAAGGCTTTTGCAAATATTGTTATTGGTTTGATTAAATAGAGATCAGGCAGGCTTGGTTTTGGAAATAAACCAAATTTGTCAAAAAGCCAAAAACCTTATCAACCCTAACCTGTGAAATTCAAACCAGAAAAAAATTGGGTCATAGCCCCAGTAAGATCAAAAGACCTTACCTGCTCCACAAGTTGCAAACCCTTGAGATTTTTTATGTCGATAGACACAGTTGCAGTTGACCCCTCTTCAGCTGCTCTCTCAAGAAAGTGGGAAGACCCCTCTTCAACCGCTCTGCTACATTTCAAAACATGAGGAGAAACAAAGAAATGGTTTTCATTGGAGATAACTTTAGTGAAAATAAAATGTAACGGAGATATTTATTGGCAGGGCTCACCGAAACACAGGGAGACAGATCTATAGAGTTGTCTGCAAGAAGAAAAGATTTCGTCCCAAAATAAATCATGTTGAGCTCCCCTCTTAACTAGGTTGCGTCCCTAGACACGTTGCTTGAAGATTTTGAAGATTTTGCAGGTCGCGTGGTGATGGACACACTGAAGCATCATCTTGGGAGGCGGGCAAAAACAAACGAAAATGGTTGTATCACGTGCCCTTGCAATTCAGCTCCATCGTTTTATACCTCAGTTATGGGAAAACGAATGGCTGCAGACGTTTCAATCATCTCCTAAGTGATATATACAGTTGATTGAACATTTTAGTTTTGTCTTGTTCAAATTGGATACGTCTTCCTCACGTAAATAAGATGTTCATCTAAATAAACATTGTTATTATGTTTAAAAATATTGTTCTTATATGTATTATTAAAAATGACAATATATACATTGGAGTACTTCATATTAGATCTTAAAAAATTCCATGAACAAAAATAACCCCTTAACTTATAATAAATTTATATATTTTAATTATTAAAAATAAAATTTATATTTATATTTGATATTTATTATTTTTTAATTTTTTCCTAAATATTTTGACAAAAATTCACATATTTCTACTAAACCATCACATGCACTACTTTCCAGCCTACTGGATGCACCCATGCGATAAATGTATACATTTCATACTTTTAGAAACTTTCAATCCCCAGTGATGGTGATTGTTTCGCTGTCCTTACTGGACGCCACCTGTAATAAAATTTTAAAGGTATAAGTATAACAAATCTTTGCTCTTTGAAATAGATAAATTGTACCGACGCTTAGAGAGGACCTAGTAGTTGAGCCGGTTTCAATAGTTGAGATAGTAGTTGTTTATATAATGTCCAATAGTTGTGATAGTAGTTGTTTATATAATGCCCAATAGTTGTGACATGACTACCTTAACTTAAACAAAATGTATTCCTTTGATCTAAAAAGTAACCAATCATGTGATGCCACATCAACGCTCAACTACCCATGATGTGAATGCACAAGTATTGGTAATGGTTTGTTTTGGGCATTTTTGGACACCTGACAAAAAACATGTTGATGTGGCATTATATTTGATGATGTGGCCACTTAAAACAAAAGTTATAAGGTGGACTTGCCAAGTAAGGTGTTGCAAAAAAAATGGAGGATTTTGAAATTCCTGCAGGGATTTTTGGGAAGCACAAAGTTAGGGTACAACTACCAGATCCCTCTCCTATATGGCATATCCAACTCTAAGTTGATAATTCAATGTTTGCTGCACAGTGGAACCTAGTAAAACAACACAACTACTAGATCCTCTCCTATATGGGAAAGATGTCCAAATCTCCGTTGATAATTCAATGTTTGCTACATAGTGGAACCTAGTAAAACAAAAGTGTATTCCTCCCCTTTTCACATTGAATTTTGTGGCAATCATACGTTTTGTTTGAGATTTTTGTATTTTAATATTTTAAATATATTTTTAAAAAAATGAATGAAAACTATAGAAGATTTTGGAAATCTATTGAAATTTTTAATTGGAAAAATAAAGTTGTTAAAAAATTATAAAGAATGAAGTAAATATATGAAAATTAATTTAATATTTGATGATTTATGGAAGATTGAAATTTTTACCCCTCTTTTAATTAAGATACAATTTATATTATTTACTAATGTCATAAATTTAGTAGAGTTTAATAAAAAAGATGAATTTTAATTTTGAAAAAATCTATGTATTCATATACATTGAAATCTAAAACTTGAAAAGTATAAAGAACGTTACTTGATCTTTATAACAAACAATCATTTAAAAAAAATGATTTGTTAATAGATTTTTTTTGCTTAATATAAAATTAAACAATATAGAAGATATAATAATATTTGTTAAAGATAGAAAACATGAAACATGCATATTATGTAATTGGTGGGAAATTTGAGAATGACATTGCTCATCATCAGAACCTTAATTTAAGTTATACATTTTCTTTTGAAAATTTTCCAAGATAGGCAACATTTTGTGAAGGAAAATAATTCTTATAAAATTTGATGCTGCATTAAGCTAGCTTTGATTTGTTTTCCTTGTTCTTGTCCTTCTCAATTTAATGGTCACTTAAAAATAGTAGTTTAACAAGAATTGGCCACTGAGATTAAAAGCCTGACTAGCGCTTTAACTTTTGAAATTTCCTCCAACATACACCCTATTTATTTATGGTGTTTCTTGCTGTTCAGTGACGAGCAGACAGCGGTGAAGAATGTGGTGAATCGCGTAATGAATGAGATGAACACGATGCCATTAGAGGTTGCTAAGTATCCCGTGGGTTTGGAGGGAGCTGTACAAGACTTCAATACTATTGCACTTCAATATGCTGGTTCAATAAACATTGTGGCGATCTGGGGCATGGGTGGCTCCGGCAAAACCACCCTCGCAAAGGAAATTTTTAACAGGAGAAGCTCTGCCATGGATTGTTCTAGTTTTCTGTCTGATGTTCGAGATGCTGACAGGAAAGGCCTGCTACTTGAAAAACAGAAAACACTTTTAAAGGACCTTGATGCCAAAGACCTAGACTATGACAATCTAGACAAAGGCAAACAGATTCTTAAAACCCGTTTGTCAAGGCCTGTGCCTGTGCTTATTGTTCTGGATGATGTTGATCACATAGACCAACTAGATGCTCTATTACCACTGGAGAGCCTTGGTGACCAAAGTTTGATTATTGTTACCACACGCAATGCAAATGTTCTTCTACAGCGGGGCATCTCTGCCATTTATCAAATGAGACCTCTGAATCCCACCCATGCTAAACAACTTTTTTGTTGGCATGCATTCTTACAAAATTCTCCACCTTTAGAACTCGAAGTTCTCGTTGAGAAATTTTTGAATGCTTGCCAAGGACTGCCTCTATCACTCAAGGTCTTAGGGGGACAGCTTTATGGCAGGTCTGATAAGGATTATTGGCAGCGTACATTCAATAAATTTTCTCAGATACCCCACACAGACATCACAAAGAGGCTCAAAGTCAGCTATGATGACCTAGAGAAACAAGACAAGGAGATGTTCTTGGATGTAGCGTGTTTGTTCATTGGACGTAGAAAAAGTGCGGCCATTACAGCATGGGACGCAGAGTGGGATGGAGTGCTCGGTTGGGAAACCCTTTTCAATAAGTGTCTCGTTGAAGAGGACAAAAATGGTTTGATCAGAATGCATGATCACTTGAGAGATCTGGGAAGGGACATCGCAAATGGACAGTCATCTTATCGCCTTTGGTCTCCACAGCAGGTTATCGAGATTCCCCCTCAACAGGTGAAGTCAATGCCTTCTTTTATGGTTTTACTAATCATGAGATGGTAACCAGCTTCTCCAATTATATTGCTTTAAAGTATTTCTTATTTTTACTTTTGACTAGATTCAGCAAGTAATACGAGTCCGAGGAATGGCAGACGCAATTGGTGACTATTGCTACCAACGGCAAGGGAAGATTATAATAAACACAAGCCAAGGAGAGCATAGCATCGCGCCCCGCTCGCTTGGATTGAAGATTTTTGTTGGTAATGGAGGTTTTATTAATCAGGAACACAGCGAAATATCAAGAGATCTGGTATGGCTTCAGTGTAATGAGTTTGAGCACAAAAAAATTCCATCTTGGCTTTCACTGAAAAAAATAAGAATTTTAGAACTTGATGACGCTTCAAGCTTAGAAGATTTGTGGGAACGGGATGTGGATGTAAGTATCTTTGTTCTATGGCTCTTTAAAAATGGCTCTTGGGTAAAATACTTTTTAATTTATCGTATGTTAATTGTACCCAAAATTGGCTACAGGCTCCTTTGCAGCTAACAGAGTTGGTTATTCAGATATGCCCTAGTTTGCGAGGATTTCCAAGGTCAATAGGACAACTCAAAAATTTGAAAAAGATATCAATAGGTAAGAATTATGAAGATTGTGATACATTGAGCAGCCTCCCACAAGAATTTTGTCATCTCCAATCGCTGAAGCACCTGGAGATCAAATGGTGTAGAAATCTGTCATCCTTGCCGAGTAATTTCGGCGAGTTGACAAATCTACAACACCTAAATTTGAGTAGTTGCACCAAGTTGAAAATGCTGCCAGATTCTTTGAAGAAGCTGACGCTCCTAGAATATCTTAATTTAAAAGGGTGCAGTGAGCTCATCATCAATTCGGATTTACACATTCTGGAAAACATGACAAAGCTCAGGTATTTGAATCTTGATGGATGCGGGAAATTGGAAGAGTTGCGCCTCCCAGAAGTGGCTTCCTTAACAGAGCTCTATTTGAGATGGACCAGCTTGCACGAACTGCCAGCAAACATCTCTCAGCAAACCAAGTTAACCAAGTTGCAGATAGGGAGTGACTTCTTGACAACATTGCCAATGTCTCTTGGGAATTTGTCTTCCTTAACAGAGCTCTGTTTATCAAGGACCAGCTTGAAGGAACTACCAGCTTACATCTTTCAGCTAACCAAGTTAACCGAGTTGGAGATAGGGAGTGAGTTCTTGACAACATTGCCATCCTCTCTTGAGAATTTGTCCTCCTTAACCACATTTAAAATCCAATGGTGTAAGAAGTTGAAATCTTTACCAAATTCTCTGGGGCATCTTAATTTATTAAGAGATTTAACTATTGAGTATTCAGGAGTGAAGTGTTTACCAGAATCACTAATCCATCTTGAAAGTCTGACAATAGAGGACACCCCAATCAGTGAGTTGACTTTTGGGTCAGGGTGCATGCTCAAGAGGCTAGTTCTACAGAGCACGAAAGTGTCCAAGATTTCAATATCCGGAGATTGTTGTCCCTTCCTTGAGTCTCTTTGGCTTTATGGGAATATGGATTTAAGGGAGTTGGAAACCCTGCCACCAACAATGAAGACGATATCTGTTCGTGGCTGTGATGTCCTGACGGACATCAGAGGTGTCCGTGGCTTGAAAAGCCTTCGGTATCTGAACATAAGCAACTGTGGAGAGTTAAACGGGCTTCCATGTTTTGCAGAATTAGCATCTTTAGAAATTTTTAGCTTGAATGGTAGCAGAAAAGTCAAGAAAATAGAAGGTCTACAAGAGTTGAGATCGTTGCGGGAGTTGAGCATAGAGTTAGACGAGCTTCCAAGTTTTGCAGAGTTTACTTCTCTAAAAGAATTTGAATTGCAAGGGTGCAACAAATTGGAGAAGCTACAAAGTTTAGAACATTTGAAATCACTGGAGGAGATCACTATAAATGACTGTCCAGAGTTGGAGGCGCTTCCAAGTCTTCCAGAAACTACTTCTCTAAAAACAATTTCATTGAGTAATTGCCACAAATTGAAGAAGATAAAAGGTTTGGAAAACATAAGATCACTGAAGGAGCTCAATATAAGTGACTGCCAACAGTTAGAGGTGCTTCCAAGTCTTCAAGAAATCGTTTCTCTAAAAACCTTTCAATTGGAAAAATGCTATAAGTTGGACAAGATAGAAGGCTTAGAAAAGATAAGATCGCTGGAGAAGCTCAGGATAAAGGACTGTTCAGAATTAGAGGGGCTTCCGAATTTTGCAGAATTAACTTCTCTTAAAGAATTTGAATTGCAAATGTTTCCCAGATTGAAGAAAATAGAAGGCTTAGAAAACTTAAGATCATTGAGAGAGCTCAATATAAGTGACTGTCCAGAGTTGGAGGTGCTTCCAAGTCTTGAAGAAACTTTTCTAAAAAACTTCCAATTGAAAAGATGCCATAAGTTAGAGAAGATAGAAGGTTTACAAAAAGGATCATTGGAGAAATTGAGGATATATGACTGTCCAGAATTAGACAGGCTTCCGAATCTTGCAGAATTAACCTCTCTTAAAGTATTTGAATTGCAAATGTGTCATAAATTGAAGAAAATAGAAGGCTTAGAAAAGCTAAGATCATTGAAGGAGCTCAATATAAGTGACTGTCCAGAGTTGGAGGCGCTTCCAAGTCTTCAAGCCAGTTCTCTTAAAAACTTTCAATTAATAAAATGCCATAAGTTGGAGAAGGTAGAAGGCTTAGAACACATATCACTGGAGAAGCTCAAGATATATGACTGTCCAGAACTAGACAGGCTTCCAACTCTTGCAAATTTACCTTCTCTTAAAGAGTTTGATTTGCAAATGTGCCACAAATTGAAGAAAATAGAAGGTTTAGAAAGCATATCATTGGAAGAGTTTAAGATAAGTGACTGTCCAGAGTTGGAGGGACTTCTGAATCTTCCAAAAATCACTTCTCTAAAAAACATTCAGTTGGAAAAATGCTACAAATTGGAGAAGATAAAAGGTTTAGAAAACATAAGATCAGTGGAGAAGCTCAAGGTACATGACTGTCCAGAACTAGATGGGCTTCCAGGTCTTGCAGAATTAACTTCCCTTAAAGAATTTGATTTGGAAAGGTGTCCCAAATTGAAGAAGATAGAAGATTTAGAAAAGATAAAGTCACTGGAGAAGCTCAAGATAAGTGACTGTCCAGAGTTGGAGGGGCTTCCAAGTCTTCCAGAATTAACTTATCTTAAAGAACTTGATTTGAAAAAATGCTACAAATTGAAGAATATAGAAGGTTTAGAACGATTGAGATTATTGGAGAAGTTGGAATTGCATACCCGCTGGAATGCTCCTTGTATAGTCAGCTTCGAGCACTCTGAGAGATTGAAGTCACTGGTAGTCGTAGCAAACCACATATCAGCTGTTGAACCATTCATCAGTAGCATACAGGTATTTGAAAATAGTTGAATTGGAAATATGAAAGTTTATTTATTATTATGAGTCATTTGATTTTGTGCTGGCTTTGCCTTTTGCAAACATTGTGCAGAAATGGCCAAGGAAAGTGATGATATGCACGAGGGAAGTGTGTGATGTGGGCTCGTTCAAAAACTTCTTTGAAGAACTGCCAAGTGTCTCTGTTATTGACTACTCTCATGTGGTCGAAGTCGACTACTCTGATGTGGAAGCAGTTCGACGAAAGCGCTTAGAATTGAGGAGGCCGGAGAGTTTGGCCAATGCCAATTCTGTTCTGATATGTTTTACTTTAGACTGTGTTTATCCAGACTTGCACTTCTCTACAGAATTGGAAACACCATATTACGCTTCTTTTCATACCGAATTGGGTGAAGGAAAATGGGTATGGATGGGTGTCTTCACACAACTTCCACAATTTCCAAAGCACTTGTGGCCAAAGAACGACTATATTTCCGCAAAGAATAGCAAGGGTGAGGATGTAAAAGTAAAAGTGGAAGCGGCATGGATCGTTACGGGCGAACAGGGGAGCATAGTAGAAGCTTTTTCAAAGGTAATTAAGTGTAAATCTTCTTAAAATATAAGTTTTATTCAAGAAATACGATTAGTATTTGCGAGGTCATTTTACATCCGATGGTGTAGATTCGTGGACAGGCAATCGCCTGCGATCAAATGCATCCGAGCCCGTCAATGCTTTTTCCCGGATGTCACGAGTAGTTACGCCGAAGGCGTCCCCACGCTGAAGTTTTCCCACCCCTTTTGACGCCCAACGGTGCCGATTGCCAGGGAATACAATGAAATGAATCTCAAGCCATTCATCAGTTTTCACCATTTTTTCGGTCGTTTTCTACCCTATTTGCTGCTTTCCCCGCCGCTATCTGTCTCTTCAACAATTCAGTCTGATATTTTTCTGCTTTTAGTAGGAGTATTAGGTTTTCTTAACCGACAACATCTTGGCAATTTTTCTTTTGCAGGTTAGGATTTGAAGATGGGACCGAGGGTGTTAATTGCGTGCTTTTTCTGGATTTGTTTCTTTCCTCCAACATTTTAGGGCTTATGAGGGTTTGGTAAGAGTTGGACTGAAGAGGCACCGGTTGGATAGAGCTAGCTTAATGGCTTGTAAAATTGCTCCATGTAATGGTGATTTCCCTGATGCGCTTACACACAAGTTTGTCCTGGAGAGAATTCGAAGTTAGAGTTCGGTGCTAGTGATTTATTTTGAAGCTTGAAACTGTGGGAAACATGGCCTCGAGGATCACTACCGTCAGTGCAGCGTCCATCGAAAGGGCTTTTCTGGCGTCTCTGATTTTGGGCAACGGGGTCCGTCACAGTGGTGTTTCTTTGTACACCGACGGAGAGTTGGCCCAAGGGAAGGGGTTTTGTTACTGAAATTTAGTTTTCTGAAAAATGTCATAGGTGCTTGACATTTGAAGGTCAGATTGTGCCTATTAAATTAGCTGCAAGTTTACTTTTGAGATTCTGTTATGTTTGTATATGGTGCTATGGCGATTATAGGTTTAGATCCATATTCTTGTGGCCTCTTGATATCGATAATATTATAATACATTATGCTTTGCTGGTCTGTTATAGTCTCCAGCGTTGATCTATTGTTCATTATTTTATCTCTTGGTGTATTTAGTCTCAGCAGATTGACATGATTATAATTTCAAGATGACATTTGTAGTCATTTTGTAGTTTGTTGAATATGCATGTCCGTCAACACAACTTTCCTCAAGTCTTCACTTTTCTTGCCAGAATGATCAAATCCAAAACTGTGGACCTCATGAATGACTTAGGTTGCCATCAATGACAACACTATAAGTCATACACAATCTCCTCAAGCCATATGCCAACAATCTCCCCCTTTGGCATTGATGGCAACACTTAGTGACAAATGAGCAAAATTTCAAAATACAGTTTTCTCATCACTTTCTCCTCCTTAGTTTTTTCAAAAAAAAAATCATAGCATTCTTTCCTCATTCATTTTTCATAGCATTCTCTCCCCCTTTGAAATCAATGACAAAAATATATGCTTCCAATCTCCTCAAAATTTTCAACTTTAAACTCCCCCTTTGAAGTATAACCAAAAACTTTCCTAACTCCCAAAATATTTCAATACTTATTCCTCCAAAACTTTTACGCAAAAAATCAAAAACTAACTAGTGCAATAAAGAAATTACCTTATATTTCTCCTTGATCACTGGAAGGAATTTCTTCCAAGCATCAATTTTAATCCCATTGATGATAATTATGTTGTTATTTTCTGATGTTTGGTCGACAATCTTCACCAGAGATTCAGAAATTTTTATCTTTTCTGCTAGCTTTTCTCCTTTCTTTAAAACTTCAATTAGTTGTTCCAACCTCCCTTTTGTTAGATCCTTCACCTTCCCAAAGGTGTCAACAAGATTTTCTCTGCTGAATTACACTTTTAAATGTTTTTACTGTAAAACTTGAATTCTTTTTCTTACTACACCGTCCAAATCCTATTGCATAATGAAGTTCTAGCCGATTTGATTCAATTCAGTCTCAATATGATCTAGCTTTTCCTTGTATTTCCCAACTACTTGGGACCACCTAAGATATTAATTATAGATAGATTTTGCTTCATTTATGCACTACCTTAGCTTGTTCATCATCTTCTTCAATTTAGCAAGAGATAATCTAAATTGTTCCTTCAAGTGAAGAATTATCTCATCTTCTTCTATGACCTGAGAATTAGAAGCCATTGCTTCCTTTATGCACAAAATAATTTCATTAGGAATTACATTCCGTAGACTGTCCACATCAACATTGTTGTACCTAAAGTATGCTCCCAAAGTTTTCTCGATCAGGGCATTCTCAAAAGAAGGTTTTTCTAACCATAGGTGTGCAATCTTCTTCATCCCATCAACTTCTTGAATCATCATCAGTATCATTCCTTTGCTCAAGCTCCTTCTAGCTTGTCCTCTGTAGCTGCAATCGGTTCAACTGATTCTGGTTCATCCATAGGAGTTTAACCCTCAGAATCTTCATTAGATACCTCTAACACCACCATTTCTTTCCCTTTCTTCTTAGCATTAGAAATTACAGGTACTGGAGGAGAGTCTTCAACAAACTTTCTAGTTCTTTTCTGCTTCCTTTCTACTTTTTTAGAAGAGGATCCAAGCTCAAGAGTTTCATGGAGGAGAAATGCCAGCTTCACTGAACATCTTCAACAACTCATTAAAGAATTTTTCATATTCAACATCACAATCATTCAGAGTATTGCAGTATCTATAAATTTGCTTACATACCAGTTCATCTTCCTTCCACACTACATTATTTATCTGGGGCAAGTGTTTTAAGAAATACATCACAATGCATATAATTAGGGTTCCAAATCTGAATGCATAACCTATTTCCTTTATCAGTTGAACATTCCCTATCAACTGATCTTTCAGTAAGCTACACAAATTGAAATCTTCATTTTTTATAATCATCTTGTGCGAGATGTAGACAACGCCTGCCGAAGTGGATCCTTCTCTATTCTTGAAGAAAGTTTTATAGGAAATTCCATGTGCAATATACCATCTAATTTGATCGTTAATTGTTGAAATCACCAAGGCTCATTGATCACTGGTTACATCAGTTAGGGTTTGAACTTTTGCATTTTGAATCAACTTTTTCTGTGGCACCTCTCTGAAATCACTCAACCCTGTTAAATTATTAATTTCCTCCTTTGATATGCAATAGGGTTTATCCAAAGTTAAAACATCACCATTCAATTGGTTCAAGATGAATTTGATAATTTCTGCATTCACAAAGAATGGGAATTCACTCCAACTATCAAGATTTTTGTGCTTCTTTCTAACAAGCATTTTCTATTCATTTTCAGTCAATGAATCCTTCACATTCCTAATTTTGTCACTGTTGTATTCATCCAAGTTTACAGTCTCCTTGATTTTCCCCATTTTTCTTTTTTTACGAAATGAATATCAAAAATATTTTCTCAATAATTCAAAAATACTTGATAGATTCACTTCTAAGATCTTCTCACACCTTTGCCAAATCACCGCAAAGCTTTCCTCCAATTCTTCAATGATGTAGGATGGCAAATGAGATTTCCGATTTTCCTTTTATAACTTTTCACACCTAACTCCTTTAACTGAATTTAATATTTTTCCCTAGGAGTTCTAGTCGCTCTATTTTCTTAGACAGTAGCAATAAGATATGTTTACGGATCTTCCTATTTCACAAATTATTTCTTCAAAGATTATTTGCATAGTTAGAGGCTACTCGCACATTTTACTAAAGATTTCCTACATTTCGGTGCAATTAATTGACAGGGGGGACAAAAGGTTTACAAGAAAAACTCCCCCTAGGCTAATGGCCTGAGATAAGTTCCTAAAGGAATTACCAGATGAATTTTTAGAAGTATTTTATGATACTAAATTTTTCACTTCCTTAGATTCACTTTTTCTTCATCTGATCCCTTGTCTCTTCTATCGACACTTTTTCTTTTCCTTTGCCATTCATCTGCATGTTTCTTCCTTTGTATCCTGGACCTCTCCTATTAGTATCTCTATTTTGGTAGAATTTACAAGTATGACCAATTTTGTTGCAATTAAAGCATATAGGATTTCTTTTTTTGAATATGTCATTCCACTAATTTCCTCTAGATCTGCATTGATTAGCAGCATGTCCAAATCTTCCACAAGTATAACATTTAATATTCTTTGTTTTGATAAAACAGTTTGAGATACCTCTACATCCAGTCGATTTATGTACCAACCTTTTACAATTAAAACACCGACTAGGAAATGATGGACCATGTGAATTTTCTTTCCTTCTAAAATGAGAATTTGTATGACCAAATTTATTGCAAAAAAAGCAGTGACCATTAAATTATTGTGCATTAGGTTGTCTTACCAGATGTCTTATGTTTTTGTTTATCTAATTTTCTTTCTTCAAATCCTTCTGTTGTGATCTAGAGCTTAACCCTTTTTGTATCCAATACCACTTCTTTCATATGCATATTTCTTCCCTTTAGTCAGCTCATCAAGTTTAGCAGAACTGATCTTGAACTTTTCCTTGTAATCATTTGCAATAGAGAGTTCTGCTATGAGAATAACTAACTACTTTTCAAGCTCGTGTTCATGATCTTTGGATTGTTGTAGTTCCATACATCCAATTGAATAAATCTTATGTTAGTTGTACTACATTATTCATATTTCTATTTTAGGGAATGCACCGAATTTTCTTCATTCTTCTTCCTTTCTTCAACTTCTTTTGTTAGCTTCATCGCCATAGATTTTATTTCAAGTTTTAGAGTAGCATTATCCTTGGCAAGCTTTTCAAATTCTTCATTTATCTCCTTTAGGGTTTGATTTAGATGAACATCTTCCAGGCTTCTATCTTTTTTCTATTTTAGCTGATCACACAACTCCTTCCTCTTTTCTCTTGACTCGCTGATTTTATCTTTTAAGGATTGAATAAATTTCTTAGCATTAGACAGATTTGGTTTTAACTCCAATACTTCTACTTTTGACTGATCAAGGTCATCAAGTGCCACCACAAGTTGTTCTTTAAGACTTATAGAGTCCATAGATTTAAGATCCACCTCAAGTTGTTAAACTTTTAAGGAGGAACCTGCTCTGATACCAATTGTTGGACTCAGGGAACACTAAGAGGCAGGGGTGAATCAGTGTTTAACATAAACTTTAAATTACAAAAAAAATATGAAACCATTCATATCATATAAACACAAATGAACATGCAACCATAAATAAAAGTACACATAACACCATAACTCCAATATTTTTGTGTGGAAACCCTAGGGGAAAAGACTATGGTGGAGGTTAATCCACAAGTATACCCTATTAAAAGTATAATAAGAAACAAAAAGGAATGCACATGCATTCAGGCTCATTGCCTAGAGCTCACTACTCTAAACAAAGAAGGCTCACTCCCTTACAAGAATGTTTTGATTACAACAAAGAGTGAACTAAAAAGATAGCTTCTCCAAAGACTAGTTACAATTCTAGTTAAGATTATTGAACACATTTTGACCTCTTGTCAGATTCACATTTTTTGCTTTGCTCTGTTCTTCTCTGCTCTGCTAAAATATTGTGCCAAATTGATGTACACTATACCCATCGACAAATCTTCTTCTCTTTCTCAAAAACAACTTATTCATACATACTAATCAACAACTACATCAACTACTTCATCAACAACTACTACAAATCCTTTTTATTCACACTTAAAATGATACATATATATATATATCCACTACTTACAAATTTCATCCATATGTCAGCTTGAAAGAGAATATAGAATTATTCTCCAAAGGTTGGCTCAAGCACACATAATATTTGATGCACAACTCCCAAAAGTAAGCTAAGACTTAATTGGGACCAAAATACAATCTTGGAACATAGAGACATTGAAATAATTATACCTAATACATCCTCAACATGATAGACTCATCGAGTCGACTTGATAAGCAAATAAATAGATAATAATATTGTTGAATCTCTAAACTCGTACATAGAGTAATGTTTTAGCACAAATATTGGTAAACATGATGATAGGAATACCAAAACATCTTCTCCAAGATCCATAATGAAAAATAGTCATCTGGTGAGGCATACAAATCGATAAACTGACCGAATACCCTGTTCATTTATCTACTAATTTGGTAAAGCATTGGTCTTCACTTTTCTTGCTGGAATGATCAAATCCAAAACTACGGACCTCATGAATGACTTAGGTTGTCATCAATGACAACACTAGAAGTCATCCCCAATCTACTCAAGCCATATGCCAATAAAAAATACACATGTACTAGTAGTCTTTGATGAAATGAAAATGGAAGTTCGCCTCTAGAAAAAGGAATGCAATAGTTTCCATATGGTAAGTGCTCCATCTCACCAAAATTCATGTAACCAACCATTGATGTGAGTTGAATTTGAAATTACATAGGAATAAGAAATAGATACATAGATCACTCAAAAATATGAAACCAAGGAAGCATTATCACCAACAATAGAAACCTCCCCATAATGTACAGAAGGGAGCACCAAGACAGGTACACTAAAACTATGTGAAACCAAGAAGCACATGTAGGAGAAACAACTTGCAAATAAAAAGGTGTGCAAGATAAGGCATATACACATGAGGCAAGAATCACAAGGATTCACTCTTGTTGTCAAAGGGATGCTCACTTGACAAAGGTGTGATGGAAAACCAAAGGAAAACATCAACCCCACTATGGCACGTTATATCATAGTGTAGATACAAAAGACACAACAAGATGTACATAATCCCCAAAATGTAACACCAAAATGACATGTTATCTCATTATGTCTACAAATGAGAATGTGCATGAAAAAGATGTCTACAATATCTAAATAACACAAAATACTAGAGATACGTATAAAGCAACCAAAAATAAGTCATCCCAAACAAACAAAAAGGTTCCATAAGCTAAGATGTCCAAGTAATTCACCAAAGTGTGAAAACACAAAAAACTAAATAAACTCCACCCAGATCAAAATCTAGAAAAAGTGTATGAATGGATGCGAAGAGCTCTAAAAGACCATCCCAACGCTGTTGGAATCACAAAAAATGGAAAAATGGGTCAAAAGTTATGAGCTCAAGACTGAAAATAGCACCTCTAAATTCAATAGTTTGTAGAGTGCACCAATAATAAAAATAGGTGATGATACCCATGCTAATAGAAAGTTGGTAGAACTAGCTTTCCGATGATATCTTGTTCATTAAAAATTGATATCATATGCCCAAGTTATGGCCAAAAGAAAAAAAATACCTCTTGTAAGGCAAAAGGGGGTCTTGAAGGGGCCATTGCTAGGTGTCTGTATCACCAACATCAACATGATGTCAACAAATATTCCTTGGAATATTCATTTTGCTGGAAAAAAATTGGCCCCTTGTGAAGAAAACGACGATAGAATATTCCTCTCTTTTGGTTAAAATATTAAAAAAAGATGCCCCTGCTACCAAAATATTCTTTGTTGACTAGAAAAAGAAATGGCATCAGAAAAATTGTTGATGCTTGGGAATATTCTGCTAGAAAAATCTTGAAATTTCCAAAATTGTTTTTTGTTGGTTGGAAACATAGCTTTGCATCGAATAATTAATGAAACTACCATTGGCAGTTTGAAAGCCGCTAGATAGATTAAAAATGTTGACTGTTGGGGTTTAATACCCTACCAATGGTGAGTAGAAGGGGGTTATAGGGGCCTACATGTGCAGTTACCATGTAGCAGCTATATTAAATGCAATTTTTTTGTATAAACAACAAAAAAATTATGCCCCACTAAAAACAAAAACCTATAATTTTTTAAAAATATGCCCCTCTTTTTTAAATAAAAAAGTTTCTATGAAAAAAATGCAGACGACCTTTTTTTTATTGATTTTTTTAAATGTGTGTAGAGGGTTGTAGAAGGGCCATACAGACCCTTGTAGAAAGGATTTTTCCTCATAAGCTCTTGACATTGAAATAGGGAAAACTTATAGTCCAAATTCATTGAATCAGTCTCTTGAATCCAACGATGAGTTACATTTTGCACAAAAATGCTCTAAAATTATAGCTACCCTTCGGATCCGAAAATAACCACTTCAAACCATCACAAATATGTACTTAGAAGTCAAAATCAGGCCATAAAAATCCAAATCTAACTTTCTCAATAGCTTTGAATCTAATGGTGAGGGCTTTTTCACACCAAAATGCACCAAAAAATGTCCACCTCCAAAATTTGCAAAAAATCAAAGGGGATTCAGATCTTATGCCTGTAACCCTTGTTGAAAAAAAAAACCACATAAATCGAGAAGGGTTGACTCACTAAATTGAGGCTCTAATTCCATGCTAGAATTGTGAAAAACATGAGTCACAAGATCAAACAACAAATAAAGATACCTTCCACACAAGAGATCTACAAACAATATATGCAATATTCATTAACAAGAAAAGGCTTTAGAATGTAAGAGACTATCAAAAGATATGAAAGCTTAAGAGAGCAGAGGAATTGATAATACAAGGAGGGTTGAGTGCTATTTAGGAGCAACCTTAAATGGTAAAGGGATTAGATCAGGAAAAGTGTTAATATCACATGCAATGAGTCATAAAGATCTATTAATAGCTCACTTAGTTAACATAGAAAAACACATAGTTAATTGAATAAAGAACTCCTAAGTTTAGCTTAAATGCACAAGAATAAATTAGACTAATAATCAATTAGAGATTAATTAATTATTAACTAATGCATGATTACTCTAACAGATTTTACCTTATTTATTGATATGTATGTGTATCAAGACATTTCCTCAAAATGGGTAGATAACTAAATGGGAAATGTCATTGGTATGCAAATATTGGGCATATGTGTGTATAAAGATGGATAAACACTATGGGAATAAGCCCAACTTCACACAAGATTTTACCCTATTTGTTGGTATCAAGTCATTTCCTCAAAAGGGGTACAAAACTAAATGAAAAATGTCATGGGTATGCAAATTTCAACATTACCACTTTTATCCATTCAATCTATATACTTTCCACAAGATTGATGCAAGTAATTTAAAATTAATAATAATTATTTTTATATTCTTATTTTATTTTTTGATAAGTACAAATTCGTCTTTATCTTTTATCTTAATTTTGATTTCTCTAATTTCCAAAATATTTTCATAAACAAAAACTATTTGTATTTTTCAATTTCATAATCCTAACATAATTCTAATCTCCCCTCGCATAATATTCTTGTTGAACATCATCAAAGAATAACATACCAATAACAACACATATTTCACATAAGAAAATTCACATAATCACATACTATATATTTCATAGCATATTAAAGATATTACATCTTCATAGCACATAAAAGATATTACATCTTCAATCTACATGAAACTTTTCCAAATTCAACAAGTTGAGATATCTGCCCAACATTAAAATCACATTTGACTGCATTAATTAAATGATAAAAAATTAAAAAAAACATATTATATTCTATTTTTTAATTAATAATAAATACAGTCAAATATATTCCAATGTCTAAATAGACAGTACACATCCAATCTGATGGATAAAATTGTGATTCTCAAGACAAAAGAAAGGAAGAAGGAATTCATCTTTACAAGAAGTACAACAAAGGTTGTTGAATGCTCAATACCTTCAACACTGGATAATTTTTTGAGAACTAAATATTCCTTGAAATTTTCAACTGATGCACAACTCCCAAAATTGAAATCATCAATAACCATGCTAAGCCATAGTTGACAACTAGTTAAGATTGCAAAAATGAAATCGGGCATACAGAGTCAAACAATTTTCATTAGATTTCAGGGCTGTTTAGCTGATAATGCAATCTGTACACCGCCCCACAGTTGGAGCAATCGATTAACAATAGAACAATAAAATCCTATCAAATTTACTGACATGAAACAATCCTAACTGACGTATATAAGTACCAAACCACCTGGCTTAAAGTGTTCTATTTCTCCCCATGAATTCATGGTCTAGAATGCAGAAAAAAAACCTTTAAGTTTCTACCATAAGCCTGTTTGAACTCAGAGATACCTTCTGTACTATAAATCACAATGACAGTCTTGAGTACATCATACATGCATGCGCTTTGTGTGTGGTAAAGCATGTTTGTGTAGATTTGAAGCAACCTCTACTGCAGTGCCCCACCCACTTACTTCATGAAATGAGTAGTACTGTAGGATTCCAGGGATTTAATGTCAATGATATTCCATCACGAAAGGCCATGGATGTCAGGTATCTAATCATAAAAAGAATTCAAAGGGCGAGTCAGAGGAAGTCATGGCTGCCATTACCAACTTAATAAAGTGCAGAATTGAGAAATGTGCCACGACTATACCGACTGTAAGGCAAGCTGATCAGAACTGCGAGACAAATGCTACACGAAAAGCTTTAAAAGGAAATGCCCATTACACTTTCGTATCTTTACATTCATGGAAATATTCAAAG
>VDFB02323633.1:0-37817 GCA_007258455.2 Sequoia sempervirens
ACCTATTTACTATGAAGTTAACCTGCCTTCCTAGCGTATGGAATCACCATCTAACCTTAAAAATCACAAAGAAAATTAAAAAAACAACACGACTTTCTGGGAGTTGATTCCCATAACTGATCTGGCCACTCTGTCGGACTGCAAAAAATAATTAAGGCTTATTTTGAATTGGGAAATTTTGTTTTTTATATTGAAAAAAAGACAGGAAGATTACAGCTAATAATGAGCTAACAAACATGCAGGTATTTTTGTGAATTTACGTGTTCTTATCCAGTTACTTTTAAAATGGAATTTGAGTTTTAACAGTTTCATTTAGTGATAAAGGTTGAGATGTAGAGTTTTTATAACGGTCAAATTTTTCTCTTTAAAAATGGGTCGAAGTAATGCTTTTTTAGAAATATTTGAATTTGGTGCAGCAACAGCTAAACATCATGGGCAGAAGAAAATTGGAGGTCACATACAGAAGAGATGAAGCCAAACGACGGAAGACGTTTGAAGATAGGAAAGCTGGTCTCTTCAAGAAAGCATCTGAAATTTCTCTTCTCTGTGGTTGCAAAGTATCTCTTCGAATTGAATCTGAAGATGGTGGAATATTTGAATTTGGAGAGGATTCAACTGATGGAGCTCCTGTTTCCAAGTCATTTGCTCTTGCTCACAATCAACAACACCCAGGTCAAGCTGAAATTCTCCCTGTACAAAGCTCTTTGGAAGATATATTTCCCCACTGGAATAACCCTTTCTTGGAAATGGAGAGAGATGAAGATCATAGCCAATGTGCTGTTGATCTGCCTTCTTCTGATTTCTTCAACCAGATGGCAACAAATGTTTTTCTCTGATATTGGTGACAACCTAACTTCAGAGTGGATTTGTTTTTCACAGGACACTTTTGAGAATCAGGCATGCCCCTCCACTTTTGATATCAATCTGGAAGATGAGACATACAATTCTGTGTATACACCTATATCATAATTGTATATTGAGAGCATTTCTTTTATGACTTGCCACCAAAAATTGACATATCATAATTGTATATGGAGAGCATTTCTTTTACAAAATGCCTTCAAAAATTGACATATATAAATCTTGTTTGTTGTGTATAAAATTGATTTGTGTATCTGTTTATGTTTCTTTTGGTTAATGTAAATATAGCAATTATGTTTATGTTTCTTTGAATTTATAAAATATATGTTACAGTATGTTTATGTTTCTTTTTCTTGGCATGCTGCCTCATTCGTGGGCGCCCATTTACTTATCTGATCGGTACCTTTGACCTATGCCATTCAACTAGAAAATGGATGTATTGCTCACAATGCAATCCTCTGTTCAGGTCTCAAGTATTACAACTCCATGCTAGCATCTCAAACTTGCATGCCACACTCACTTACTGTACAGTTGCCGATTACCATATTTTGTGAAGAGCAATATATTCAGGCTAGAGCCAGATCTAAGGGCCCTAGAAGTCTCTACCTTAAAATTATCGTGAAACACAGCTGTGCAATTTATAATGATGCTACCTTAATCAGACATTAATGAATAGGTTTGTTAAGTCTCACCATTACTGTAGAATTTTTATTTTTATGTGATCACTGTTTGCCAGAAAAGTATGATAATTTTCTTTTGTTATGGTTAAAATTCATAGAACGTTTTAAAGTCAATAGAATCGATTTCCCAATGTTTTATCACAAAGATTTGCCAGAATTTAAAAATCTCAATATAAGCCCTTTCTTAAAGTATACCCCATCAACAGTTTCTCACGTGCCCTAATTCCATAAAACAAGCATCCTTACTGCCCTTGCTATGAAAGAAGCATGAGACGAATGGGATGAATGACGGGAAAGGTTTGCCCCTTAATGGATTTTTCAATTATAGAATGGTAGTACATTACAATCAAGAACTTATAAAAAATTTCAAATAAGCATCTACAAATATGCATGAAGTAAATGTTCAAATATAAAAAGAATACGAATGTCATATAAAGTAATAGACTTTGTTAGATATTTTCATGTGTTCATTGTTTGATATGTGTGTTCTATGAGAACCTACAGAATAGAGAATGAACGTGCAATGAATAATTTTTGTTTTACGGATGAAATGGGCATAAATTACTAACCTACTAACTATCTAGATAATTGAAAGGTATGAAATGAGAAGTAAGGTAAAGAAATTTTGTATGTATCAAAAATGATATAGCATGCTGCCATGTAGCATATTAGACAATGCCATGGAAATTCCACATGTACCAAAAATAATATGGACCATCAAATCTCATGTAAGTAAGCAAAGGAGCAATTGTATCAAGCAAGAAAAAGAGAAATGAGTAAATTCCCCCCAAGTGGGATAAAGTAAGGATCTGACCAAATAGATGGTGAAATAAGCATGTGAAACACAACAAAACAAGGCATAATCAATAATCAAAAGGCCAAGACCTGTAAATACAATAAGGAAGTAAAAGACAATATATGTGTGTGTGGTTGCTCATGAATCATTGAACCAACTTTTTTGGATTGTCCTCATCTAAAAGGTTATCATCATCCCAAAAAAAACCTCATATTTGAGTTCATTCATTTTTATGAGATTGTTCTTCTTTACATGTTTTTGAACAACGTGTGCTTCATTGTTGTAATCCTTCATGCTTATTATAAACACATGATAAAATGTAGTCATACTAGAAACTTCTTTTCTTACCCAAATTTCTTGCATATTTACTTTTTGTTATGGAGGAATGATTGGCATTTGATGTAGGTCACAACTTGTTTTGGTACCCAAGTAGTCTTTTGGGCATGAAAATCTATTTTCTTACTAGTTTTGTTGTCTTTGTTCATTTTGCTTGCTCATGATTGATGTGATCTTTGTTAGGTCATTTGTTATTTATTTATGATTTACTCTTCTTATGTTGTTTCTTAATTGCAACTTCTCTTGGTATACTTCATAAAGACCTTCACTTTCATATGGAGTTTCCTTTGGACGTAGAACCTATACAACCCAATATAAAGTGGCACTAATTCACCTTTGGCTCATATTTGTCTCTTGGAATCTTAATAAGTATTACTTCATGAATGAATTTGATGCAATGATGTATAATTGAAGGTACCACTTTCAAATGATCTTTCCATGATCTACAATGTAATATGGAAAATATATAGAAATTACATGGCATGATACTTGTATTTATTTAGGTCCAAACTTAAGTGGTATGATGACACAACCCAAAGTATTAATCAATATGAACCTTTTCCATATTTAGAGGTGCTCCTAAATGGGCATAAAATCTACACTTGATATGTGTATTGAAGAAAACCTCTTTTGTGCATATCAAGAATATCATGAATATAAAGATCATGTAACTTTGCGACAATGTACAAACACCCATGGTGATTATCTTATTGTATATCTACATCAAAGTGATGTAGGAGCATCCCAAGTGTAAAAGAAATCTTGCACCAATCATAAATATTTCTCTTTTTTATTTAATCTTTTGCAAGTTTGTTGAGTTATCACAATCATTCTATTCTTGTTGTAGAGGTTTTAAATTTTTATTGTAGTCATCATTTGAACATATGGAATAAATAATAGTTTTTCTACTATATGGTAACATATATTCATCACAACACCTTCACATTGATACTAGAGCATCATAAGGGTACCTTGAACACTATTGCAACTTTTCTCAGTGTTAATTGTAGATTAATGTTATGTGATTTGTAACAACTATTTAAAAAGGACTGACTAAGTTATGTGAAACATATTTAAATCTCATGCTAAATGGTAATATTTGTATGATATTATTGGTCCCAATAGCAATAGACC
Organism: Sequoia sempervirens; assembly: GCA_007258455.2. Taxonomy (NCBI): domain Eukaryota; kingdom Viridiplantae; phylum Streptophyta; class Pinopsida; order Cupressales; family Cupressaceae; genus Sequoia; species Sequoia sempervirens. The sequence continues at coordinate 3,808 of VDFB02323633.1, forward strand.
CAATCTCTCACATTCATCCAAATCTTATTCATTATCTAAACATTTCCAAAATTTGATTATAAGCCATTTATAGATTAGAATCCTGAAGAAGCCTCCACTTCTTATAGCTACTATACATTAATAAGAAGATAAATATCAATCAATCCTTACCCTTCAAGGTATTCTCTTGCAAGAATATTGGATCTTAGCAACAATCCAAATTTGATGGATAAATTGGCTAGACAAGTAAGCCAAAAATTGGCTCTAACTCTTAAAGAAGAAGATAAACCAAATGAAAAGGGAAAAAGTATTAAGATAGAAAAATTACAGAACATGCTAAAATGATGAAAGAAAAACTTCCTAGAGTTGGAACTGAAAAGAAAACCACATATGAGTTATAAATGGAAAATGGTTTATCCAAGGAATTAGTTGATTATAAGCCAAGCAGGTGGCCTACCCTCAAGTCCTTTATAGTCATAAACTCAGTTAGAAAACTATGGGGTAGATATGAGGCTAGAATACACACAAAAATTAGAAAGAAACAAAAGAATTTTGAGGCCTAGAGAAATTGGTAGGCCCAGTGGATGATGTCATCTCAAGAAAATCTGGATGATATGGTAGGAGATGTTAGTAATTATGTAAATATTTAAGATTCTTTTAGTAAATGAGATTGTAAATAAGATAGATTCTTCAATATCCAAGTTAGAAAAAAAAATTCTTCAGCAATGAATGGTCCACAACTTGCCTAACATATCAAGTTAGAAACATTCACACATAATTAGCAACAATGAATACTATTCAGGTTAGAACCAAAATTTATTCCACTCAAGTTCTTGATGCCCATGATAATCATGAAATTAAAAGAAAACAAGATTCAGATGAAACAAAAATGATGGCTGATGTTGTTGCCAAAAAACTTGAGAAATAAAATAGTGAGCAAGAAAATCAGAAAATCACAAGTTGGTCACAATAGCTCATCTGAATCAGATAAGAAGAAGAAAGAAACAATAGAACTAGTAAAACCAACCCAAAAAAACTAATAGTTCAAAGAAGAAAGAGTTTATTCTCAGATGAAAAGGAGTCTGATACTCTTATCTTTTTCTTCTATTCCTTCAAAAACTCCTAGTGTTACAATGCCTAAAGTTAAAAAAGACGGTTTAGTTATGCAAGAGCAAGAAAGAGATTAGCTAGAAGAGATCAATGTTGCTAAGGAATTCCAAGAACCAGTATATATGGATGAAAATGGTTGTGCTCAAAAGGATTCTAAAGAAGAAAATGATTGGGAAAATAATTCTGTAGAATTAACTATAGATTCTTATTCTTTTGAACTTTCTCATCTTTTTAAAATAATTTTGATGAGATAGATTTAGATTTTTTTTTTGCATATAATGAAATGCAAGATGTTGAACCTTGGGAAACCTATAACAAAGTTACTACATTTTTTATATTGAGATGAAAGACGTCATCATAGAAAATGCTAAGTTGGAACAACTAAGGCCACACACTACATCTGGCTATGTACTCAATTGATAAAATTGTTGACCCATACGATATAATTTGTACATGGGTTGATACACTAGAAAATTTCTTTGACACTAGAGGTACTACATGGATAAAAGCAACTAAAGTTTTGTATGTAGTTCGTCTTTTGGCAGGGAAATTAAGACACCGGGAACAATCTACCAGGTAACGACCCAACAATATAAATTGATGAGGATACTACAATAGTTAAACAAGCTAATATGGGTAAAAATAATATTTTTTTAGTAGGTTTTCAGCAGTTGAAATTTTTTATCATTGATCTGTTTTGTGGTGATAGAAAAAAATTGTCTCTAGAAGAAAAAAAAAATGTTGTTAGCCATAAATTTGGAAAATTTAGGGAAGTTTCATGAGTATAATTTGGCTTTTGAAAATTATATGTTTATGGCTAATAAAACTAATGACACGACTACAAAAAAAAATAAAAAATTGAATTCATTACCTTGTAGATTAGGAAGATGGGTTAAAGATTCTATCATAAGCAAGAAACATTCTTTAGTTGTTCAAACAATGCACATTTATAGATATAAAGACATTAATTGGTTATAAGCTTGAAAAATGATGTCTTATGGGATCACTGCAATCTATGTTAAAGAATATAATTATACATGCAATCTAAAAGAATTTTATAATTTTGTGATGATGATCACTTACCCTGTGAGTTAAACCATCTTCGTCAGGTCTTCAAATTGAATGGGTACTCGAGTAAAAAAATTCCATGAGCCTTTAACCATGCCAAGTCAAGCCTCCATGTCATTGCTAATCCTAACCCCTCGTTTGGTCTCCCCATTGCTTCCCTCCCTTATATGATCCAGTTTATCCCAAAAAATCTCAAGAATCCTCCACAAAAAGGCCTTCGTTGTGCTTTCAAGCTTGTCTCCACTTTGAGAATTCGTCTCCCCTCCCTTAAAGACTCCAAGGACTTCCTTCTCGATTCCAGATTCTACAAGGTAGTTTGTTCTTGTGGCATTCCTTATATAGGGGAAATAGGTCACTCTTTTAGCACCAGGATCAAGGAACACTGTGTTGACATTAGATACAAACGGGTTCTCAAATTGGCCCTAGCCAACCACTCCTTGTCTACCAAACACCAAAGTTTTATGGAAGACACTGAAATCTTGTTCAAAGAGGACAATTCACTAACTCATTTGACTACAAAATATGACGAAACTTTCTGATGAAAGATGTATAATTAGATGTATCATCGGGTACTTATGTATTTAATGTGAAATTTTCTTTTTTTTTTTAAATTTATGCCCGACGTTCGTCGAAATTGTGACGCTCCGTGATTTTTGTCGCTATTTCGACATACACTTAAAGTCAACCATCCTCTTCCATCAATTTGTGGGCCAACATATGGTTAGCCTCTTTAATTTGTGGGCTGACGGGTATATGGTTAGCGTTCATCAGGGTCCTAATGAATGTTTTTTAATAAATAAAAGTGAATTCAATAATTTATCTATACTTGCGACATTGTTTTGCTATAATTGCGAATTTTCTATACTTGTGAATTTTCTATATACTTGTGACAGTTTGTGGAGGTTAAATAGGCCAAAAAAATTTGGTGCAAAATATCAAAATTATTAGATTTTGTTACCTATCTATGATTGAAAATTATTGGAGTGTGAGTTTGATATTTTTTGAAGATCTAAATATTCAGCTTGGTAAAAAAAAATCATGTTAGATAATATTCGTGCAGAACAAAATGAAGAGACACTTGCTAGATTGTGGGCTAGATTGAAAAGAAAGGGTGATGGGAAATGTTATTATCCTTGCAATAATTGCAAGGGCTTAAAGACGATAAGACTTTTAATCACAACAGCTGAGAAACACTGTAGGCAGCATGGTTACGTTGAAGTGGGGCATGATTATCATCCATTGGTAAGTTGTTCATTATATGTCTTTATATTGATTGAATTTGTAAATGTTTATATTGTTTTAACATTATATATATATATAATCACTTGATCATGATCATGGTTTATTTATGTCGATCATTATTATAAAGGTGGGGGCCCTAGGGCACATGATATGGATTATCATGGCCAAGAATGTGGTTTTGCAAGTGAAGGAACATGGAGCTGTGAATATCGAAGATGAAGTTAATGATCCTATGGAAGAAGATGATCATGCGCCAGAAAACACAGTTGAAGATAATGGTACAAATACATTGATCCATGACACATTTAGTGGCAGAGCTGATCATGATGATCGAGATGACTTTGATGATGTTCATGATTTACCTATACTTGAGAAGGCATATGAGCCCCTTTATGAAGGCTCCCAAACAACTCTTCTCTCTGTTGTATTGTTGTTGGTGAACTTGAAGGTTATGAATGATTTATCCAACATAGCAATCTCACGATGTTAAGGTATGTCATATATGGCATCTTTTTTCATCTATTTTTGTTGTTAGTTCATGACTAGTAAATAAATGATGAAATATGTACCATTAATATTCTTTATATTAACAAATTATTTTTTGTTGTAGATTGATAGGTGAATTTTTGTTACCACCATCAAATATTTTACCTCGCTCATACTGAGATTTATGTGCCATTATGAAAGATATTGGAATGGAGTATCAACAATAGATGCATGTCCTAATGATCATATTATATATCATAAACAACATGAATTTGCAATAGAATGTCTAGAATGTCATATCAGAATGTCGAACAAATCAACTAACAAAAAAGGTGCCTCACAAGGTTCTTCGTTATATTCCCATTATTCCACATATGCAATGATTATTTAGGTGCAAAAGCTTAGCACAATTTATGGATTACCATGCACGAAATAGAAGTGGAGATGACATTCTTCGAATGCCTGTGGATGCTTCTACATTTAGGGACATGGAGGAAAAATAGACACACTTTAAAGAAGAACCTCATAATCTCAGGCTTTCATTGGTAGTGGATGGTGTCAATCCATTTGGAGAGTTGAGATCTATTTACTCGGTGTGGCCTATTTTTGTTATCAACGATAACATTCCTCCATGGATGTCAATAAAGAGGGAGCACATAATGTTGTGAATGTTCTAGGTATTCGTTTATATCAATTTTTTTCAACGTAGTAGCATCTCATTTGTCTTATTTGTTGCATAATGACATATTTTTTTTCATTTAATAGTCATGTACATTAATTTATATATATTGCAGTAAAATGGTTATAATAATTATGTAATATTTATGTTCATTCAACTAGGTAAGTACCAAGTTAAAGATATGAAAGTATATATATCGAGCCTCTTATCGATGAGTTACTAAAGTTATGGAATGGTGTCACTATGTATGACGCTCTAGACCAATAGGACAAAGACAATTTCAATTCCATGCAATGCTTGTATGGACAATTCATGATGACCCAGGGCTAACACATTTTTGGTATGTTATAACCTTGAATGCACTTTAACGATATTTAATTTTATGAAGTAGATATCATGCATGTTTTTTAAATAATCTATTCATTATATATAATTATAAAAATTGACATATTTAATCCAATTATATATGATCTTGCAGGTCTTCAAACAAAGGGAAAATTTGCATGTCTAGTTTGTGGTCCAAAGATGAAATCTCATCATTCAACAAGTTTAGGAAAGTAGGTGTTTGATGAGTATAGGAACTTCCTCCACATAAATCATAAGTATCAAACTACTGAAAAAACATCTATTCAATGGGAAAGAAGAGACTACATCAAAACCACAAAAAATGACACCTCACCTATGGAAGTTGGAATATAATAGAATTAATCGTCAAGGTTATACATCATATCAAATTGTTTATCTATCATATATGATATGTTTGGAATTTAAATTTTTATATTGTGTTTTGTTTACTCATGTTGTAATTGACAATTATTGTCGTTAATTTTTAACTTATATGCTTCATGAAGGTCGTCAAGGCATTAATGGTTAGCTTCCACAGGGACTGAAAAGTTATCCCAAACAATTTAGTAGGTTGCCCTACTATGAGCAGCTAAAAATTGTGCATTTGTTTGATACAATGTATATCGGAAAGAATATAACAAAAACTTTATGGAAAATATTGGATGGAGGGCATAACCAAGAAAAAATGTAAAAATTTGTAGTGACATTCAGGAAGCTAATCATGCAATGAAAATTGTCATTCAATTAAATAGCATTGGAGACTAGATTAATATAAGCACCCTTCCTTAGTTATTAATGGAGCAGCAAAGCAATGCTATAAAAGAATTCATATGAAAAATTCGATTTCCCACAAGATTTGCTACGAACATAAATAATATCATAACAAAGAAAGGTGAATTTGGGCTAGGGATGAAAACGCATGATTGGCATACCTTCATTAAGGTAATTATTATGGTATATTTTATATATATTTGTATACTGCATGTACTTTTCAATGTATTATGTTTACTAGTTTTGGAAAAATAATGAAAAGATCATTTTATAATTGATGCAGTACGTTCTACCTCTATCTCTCCTAGACAGCTTCGACAACAATGTCAAGCAAGTTATATATGATCTTAGAAAATACAAGGTAAGTAGCGATATTTGTTCAATTCGTTGTATAGATCTTATATTTTCCATTTGTTTTACTTGTTATGTAATATATTGTATATTTTTGTTAAATCTCGTTAATATATTTGCGCCTTGAATCACTTGTAGATGGTTGTCATCTAAAGAAATACATAAAGAAGTATAAATTATTAGATGAGAAAAATTCCCCGTCTAATGTGTGAAATGCAAAAGTGTCGACCTTTGACATTTTTCAATGCACAAGAACACTACCTCATACACCAAGTTAAGGAGATTGAATTGTGTGGACCTGTACACACAAGGTCAATGTGGATGGTTGTAAGGCACTTGAAAGTTTTGAAGGCTTTGGTTAGAAAAAGAGCACATCCTGAGGATTCTATGGTGGAGGGATATATGGTATACCAAACCATGGTGTACATAACTGAATATCTTCCTAAGTTCACAGCAAAGATCCATGTAGATCGCATTTGGGATCCCAACTCCATTTAAAAATTTGAAGGGGAGTACTTGATGGGGAAAGGTAGATTGAGGAAAGTGAGGTAATTATAAGATGGTTATGGAGATTAATTATAATACATTTTACATTTCCTTCAATTGCTTGAAAAGAAACAACAGAGAACTAGTCCAAATGAAAGAATCTTCCACACACAAATAGAAAAGTACTGGTATTGTATTACTCCAAAAAATAAGTTTTTCGCTGCTGAAAAGTATTAAAATCTTAAAAAGTGTTGATGATCAAATATTACAATTCAAATTTCATATATATAAAGAAGACCCTATTAGCTCTCAAAAACGCAGGAAAAATGCCTCAAGAGGTTGCCAAACTCTTGGTACGTTTCAGGGTAACATACAAGGCCAAATAGTTTAGACCTTCTTCTCTTCAGGTGTTGCTAGACCTAGGTAGGTATACCTATATGAATGAAGCAAACTTGATTTTTGTTTATTTTTCAAGCAATTTATCCACAATGGCAAGTGGGAGTGGATAATTGAATCTTTATTATGGTATAGATTGTATAAGCAATATCAAGGCTAATCCTAATATGTTCAGTTAACAGATGTAAAATATAAAATGGATGAACTAAAATGAAGTATGTAAGACCAGTCCCTCATTGGGTATATGGAGTCTAATGATGATCTAGAAAAGTGTAATCTATGATGGCAATAATTCAAACTGTTCGGCACACAAATGTAGTTTGCAACTTGTACAAACGTGCAAGTAAATGGCTGACAACTCTACTTGAGACATGATGACAACCCTAATTATTTGATTCTTCTTACTGATCCAATTAATACTTTCCAGTTACTGTGATTGATTATAAGGATATAATCTTTACTTGAAAGAACCAAATGATCACATCACACAAATACAACAAATGTGTATTGAAAAACTAATATATGCTTGATATACCAATTTGAACAATAGAAAATCATCAAAATGGAGTCAATAAAATAACTGTATAATTCCACAGATAGCTAATACCAAAGACTAAGCCACAAATTCATATATATCTTCATTAACTTCATCGAACTTCATGCATGCATTTGAGTCTTTTTGATGAAAACATCATTACAAAAAATATGTACAGTATTCTTTTTTTTATCTATCTATCTTCCCTTGATCATATAGAATAGGTATAAATATAACAAACTATGAAAGGACACGTCCTTTTAGAAATGTTTTTGCATAACAACAATAATAAACTAGTGGTTAGGCTCTATTTAGCCATAAATGGATTTTTGAAAAATGATCAAGGTAATCCTAACGTGCATGTGTGTTAGCATCTCCAAGTGCATTATGAATTTCTATCTCCATGATCACCATCCGTTTGTTCTGCTCACAAGCCTCGTCCAGTGTTGAATTGTCTCTTGTAGCTTCCTCCAGAATTTTTTGCAACATTGATTCACATTCGTTAATCCATTTGTCTTTTTCCTTCAATTCTCGTTTGTCTTCGAATAGCATTGGTAATCCCTTCTTAGTGGCATCAATCAGTCCCTGTTCATCCCTCTGCAATTCTTCTTGAAAGTCCTTGTGTCTCTTTATGAAATGATTGGAAATATCAATAGTTGCATTATCTGGAATATCTCTTTCACTTATTTCTTGGAGTTTCTCATGGATTCTCCTATCAATCCTCTTATGTTCTCATTCTGTAGCATAATTTTTCAAATGTATTCCCCAAAGTTTACTCAACAAAGTCATCAAGTTGGATTACCTCTTCTTTATCATTGCAGTGACTGTGGCATATTTTCCCTATGAATATGCATCTGATCCTACCCACTAATCTTTTGTATGAGAACTCCCTCCTTGAGTTAATTGCTTTGTGGGTCCTAATGTTATTCCCACCATATCCTTCAAATGATCGTTCTCTCTAAGCAATCTTTCATCTTTCATTCTATACATTTATTTTTCTTTTATGAACATCTAAATCCGTGCTTTATTCAATTTAGCAACATTAATGCCAATATCTGTTGTGGTTATGGGATCAACCTCTCTAACTTTTAAGGTCATCACATTCCCAAATGCCTTTTCAGTATCAATCACAACTTATTTTCTATGAGGTGGATACAGGGCCCAAATCATGAGCGACCCTTCATCTGGATTGTACATACCTGGATCCTACGTATATCTCTATCACACCTTCAGGGTTGGGTGTATATGTGGCATTATTGTTCTTCAAGAAACTATTAAAGACTAAGGCATAATTCAAATCTAACCCGGGAAAAATCATGACTCCTGCATCTTCTAGCATCTTTCTCCCCTTCTCAAGAGTCATATCTTCCATTTCTTTATCCACAGTTGTTTTTAGGTTACCCAACAACTGTCCTTCATTAATTGGTGTTATATTTCCAACTGATTATTTTATTTGTTTCCCTTTTTGCTTATACAAGAAAGCCTTAAACTCTGGAGTTTTTACAAATTCATCATCAACTACGAATGATCTATATAAAATATGTCTTGCATCTGTATTTGAACTTTCTTCAACTTCTATCTCCCTGGGAGGACATTTGTAAACTTGAGTTCTTGATCTAGAGATTTTGTCAGTTGTGTTGTGAGGCTTGTTATCACCAGGTGTTTCCTCCTCTAAAGATAGCATCCCAACATCTGGAAATCCTCTTTTTTACTCATCAACCACTCTTTTTGCTTCCTCCTCTTCCATATTTATGATCAAATCATCATATTGATAGGGTATATGATCATACCCACCCAAGTTTATTTTGTCCCTTGAAAAGTTGATATACCCCTCTGGATTGAATCCTTTTCGAGGTGGACCTTTCTTCATGTTATATTGCAACAATTTATTCAAAACCAAATCATATCCCTCCCTTGCCAACACAGTGAAATCACTGAAACAAAGTGTGCTAGGCATAAATGCCTATTTTCCAAAAGAGCTTAAATTCATGAAATCTGAATAATCTAATTGCCTGGAAATCTTAAGATATGCAATTCTGTCAGGTACTATTTTTGGAAGAATAAAGGGTGCATCCTCAAATCCATATATCTTGATCATTGTTGCATCTTCCAAACAGTACCAGTCTCCCCAATTGTGATTAATAGGCCCATTAAATTCCTTGGGTCTGAGGAACCTTTTTATCTCATCAGACAACAAATATTCATAAGGGTGATTATACAATTTATCTAATGGCTTCACAAAATATTCTTCAAAATGTATGAAGCATGAATTGGCAAATCTACTGTCCCAAATAGTAGTCCAAATTTATACCGAAAACAACCGCCCCTCTTTATCAAATTGTGAAACCCTTAGCTTATTAGGCCACATCTTCAATTCTTACCCATAGTAAAGAATCATATGCATCAGGATTGAATAATTCCTCAAATGCAAAATAGGGGAGCCATTCCTTACCACCATCAATCTTGCATCAAGTTCATTGAAAAAATGTGTGGCATAATCAAAAGGTCGAGAGGCATTGGACATCTACTTCTATCACCATCAGCACAATTGACATGTATTCAAGGGCATCCACCCCTAGCACTTGGAACACTGAGAAATAGGTGTACTTTAGGTATGGTTCAAATAGGTCGACATGAAATGGGGGAACATCACCATCATCTAATGGGGCCGAGTTTCCATCCTTCTTACATCTATGCAATGGTAGCCTCCAACCCTTGTACACAGTATCCAATCTCCAGAATTCTCTGTCCAGTTCCTCATACACAATTTTCTTGTCACACACTCCTAAATTGAAAACCTCATAGACTGTAGCCTTTGATATGTGTATGAATGGTTTTCCAGAAGGGTAACAAATATCTTTTAGCTTGGGGTCATAATTGGCAGCTAACACTTTTATCAATTCCACATCTACAAACACATTTGGACAAACCAACTTTCCTAGGTTAAATTTCCAGGGGTTACACACTAGTTCATACCAGTTCCTTCGGTGGTAATGGAAGATGAATAACTCATATCCTCTAATTTGGGTCCATGTATCTCCTATGTGTTTGCACCTATCTTCTAACTTTTCTACATTAGCGCTGAGCTGCGCAAAGCACCTGGCCCTAGGTCCAGAGTCAGGTAATTGATCAATTAGGTCCTGGTTCAATTTTCTTTCAACTACCCCTGGTTCATTTTCAGCTTCAATTTTCTGTTTTTTACTCTTGGGGCAACTACTCTCACTTTGGTTTTTTCTTCTTTTTTTTTCCCTGAGCTCGTTCCCTCCATTATACCTTTTTCTAAAATGACAAAATTAGAAAATGAAATTGCAGAAAACTCACAGATTTTGTTTGAAATCCTTCGGCCGCAAGGTTCTTTGGTTCTTTGTCTTTCCTCTTGTTTCTTTCGTTGTGAATTCCGCTCAATACCTTCTTCAATTATTGCTATTCAATTCAAGAAATCAACTATCTCTTTGCATTTGTGCCGCCATTAATGTTTTAGCTCTGAGCACAAGTTCGCAATCTTTTTGAAATTCTCACTATCACATCAAGTACCCTGTATCAACAAGACAATTTGAATTCTGGGCGATTCTTTATATTTGGTTTTTGCCAACGTTCACCAAACAACCTATTGGTTAGAGAAACACAATATATTTCTCACCAATACACAATTTATCCTCTCGATCTTTGTAAATGTCGCCAAAATTCGCTCTAATGATCTTTTGATCTATTTGCATCTTCATCGGCAAGAGATCATGCTTTGCTAAGACATTCTGTAGTTTCTCCGATGCTACGAGTCTCCTCAATGTTCATTCCTCCTATCTTGAATATGTCACCAAGACTCTCGCTGATATCATTGGCATGACATGGAGTATCAGGAGAACCTTTCGAACTTACACCAATAGCTTCTTGTTTTGTCGATATGCTTCTTTGTGCCTAATCAGTGAGACACGATGAACTTCTTACCAATGGTAATTCACCAGTAAGACATAATTGCTCAGTATGACTTGTTGGCTTCACTCTGATGATGCTTGTCTTTCTGATGAGTAGTTTCCTTTGTATCATCGGTGTGAGAGGATAAATGTCTCGCTGATATATTTCACCAACGAAACTCATAAGCTCATTCTGAATGATAGATCTCACGCCGATATCATTTGTCTTGTCGATGATCCCTTGCGTCGGTGAAACCATGAGCTATGTCTGCTCGATATGTATTCTCCTAGGCACTTTGATCGATATGACAACTTGGATTTCTTGACTATATGCCGAAAACACCATCATTGGAAAATGGTGGCTTAGAGATCGGGGAGATCTACACCAACTCTTCCTGATATCATGTCTCTTAGTACCCAATATATTTTTCACTCTCCCATGCTCAAGAATGGCTTCATAGTTCTCTTTGTGAACATGCCAAAAATCATCAAGGCATATCTTCAGGTTTGTAAATCTCTTGTGCAACATCATTGCCATAGTGTCAAATTGAAGGTCCTTCATCTTTTCTACTAGTTGTTGATGTTCTTCTTGCAACTGCTCATATTCACTCTGCAACTATGTATCTATTCCAGAGGTGATCCTCATTTTGGCATCTTTCATGGTAGTAATTTCCAAATCTGATTTTTCACTTTTCTTTTTGTAATAATTTCTTTCTTTCATCAATTGTATTGTTCTCTGTTGTGATTGTGCTTCATTTTCTCACATAGATTCTTCTTCAGATGAATCATCCATTTCTTGCAACCTTTTTTTTTTTCTCTTACTCCATGAAATTTTCTATAATCTCCTCTACTTCTTTTTCTTCTTTGTTCTTAAACACATCTTCCCCTAGTATAGGAACATGAGTGTATCCACTAAGGTTTTTCTTTTTCTTAAAAGAGTGTATTTATCCTTCAAGGTCATAATTCATTCTTTGTGCATACTCCTTTAATTTGAATTCATCCAACAACGAAAGATAATAAGATCATTGGTAGTGGGATGTTATGTTTTCAGGTACATCAATTATAAATTAAGGTCGTATACCGTGGTAATTAACTAATTATATGTTGTTTGTGATTTTTTTTTTTGATACAGTTGGTCGAGAGTGGGATGAACTACATTTGTATGTTGCAAACAATCTTGATTGGATGATGGTATGGATTGAACGATGTCAACAATCCGGTCGCGCATTAATATGGGAAGGTGTGGCTTCATTGGTTAAAGAAGCTCATCATAATGGAGATTTCAATGTTACACCCCGGGAAATTGATTTAGCATATGGTTTAAGAGATAAATAGGTACGTATAAATATATTAATCACCCATATTGTTTAATTATTTTCAATTATATTGATGTGCATATATGTTGAGTTTTTTTTTCTTTGCATACATTCGGCCAAGAATAAATATGTTTATCAACTGACGATGCAATAATTTTTACATGTTTGACATATTGCAAGTGAAACACCACAAGTCTATGTGGTGCAATGGTCATAAAATTTGAATCAAAAAGTTGGATGACACGAAGAAAACTTGTGATTATGGGATAACTGCAGTCTTTCAGGTGACTAATGTTTCATCTAGAAGCAACATACATCCAAAAGTCTCAAAAAATTGATACTAATGGATTTTGGATGATATACTTGAGTGTGACTTTAAGTCCTTCAAATTAGTTTTGTTCATCGTCCAATGGTATAGGCTACGATTGAATGAAAATGATCCCGAGAGAACTGTTATTGAACATGATAATGGATTTACCATGGTTAATACAAGGTCGATCAAGCTAGCTAGAAATGAGCCATATGTTCTTCCAAGCCAATGTGAGCAAGTATTTTACTCAGAGGTTCTAGGTAAACCGGGTTGGTCATTTGTTGTTAGACATGATACAAGAGGAAGGCCAGTAAAGTATAATGTGGTGGAAGAAGAAGATACTGAATAACTAGAAGATGATGTAGATGGTGATCAGGATCAACAGTTAGTTGATGATGTGCCTAATGAAGATGTCAAAGAAGAGGAACTAGATCATGCTGATGTAGGATTTAATGTTCATGAAGATGATATTCGTGTGGATGATGACATTATCGAAATTGATATCAATGACAATGATCATGATATGACCAATCCTTACAATGTTGAATCTGGATTGGAAGATATAGACAAAGAGTTGGATGAAGAAGAATATCAATGACATTGAAATGTATGAGTTATGTGATTATATTATCTATTTGATATTGATTTCTTGACAGAATTATATTTCACTTATATGGTTACATAATTAATTCATGATGTTTTTAATTTTTATGCCATTACATAATTAATTCATGATGTTACAACTATTGTAGCTCTCCTAGAAATTTCCATATGATCAAATCCTAATTACTCTACGACTATTTATGATTAGATATTATTTGATCATATCTTTGGTTATTTCATTCCCAAAAAAATAGCATTTCCTCATGTTGACCCTGCATAGTGACATGTGAATGGGGCCAACATTGATTTTTTTTCAATTTGTGCTTGTATGGAGTGAAACTTGACATGGTTAGCCTAGACACATGCATTGATGATATGGGATGGTTTTGAGACTCAAACATGAGGTCATGCTATATAAAGGCATCTCGTCCTTCCTAATAATACAAGTCTCCTTATTCTTCATCTCTTTCATATATTGTTCTTAGCATTTCTTTGGTTAATGGTTTCAAAAGACGAGGCTCTCTGAGCCTCACCTTGGATCTATTACACATCAATTTGTGCATTTTCATTAGCAATGAATATTTAGATGATCTTTAAAAAGCTCATTGAATATAAAGATGATAATAAGAAGCTAAAAAATGAGAATATTTTTTTTATGGAACCTAAACCACAAGGTTTATCACTCTAATGCTAAAACCAAGTCAAATTAACCCCTAACACCTATTGGAAAATTCAAAACATGCCTTTCTTTCAAATTCACAAGAATGTATAAACCTTTTGAAACCACACATGCATGTTATGAAAGTGTATGGTAATCCTACTTATAGCGGAAGTTCACATGATAAGCTAACCAATGACACTATATTGGAGGATAAACCCACCTATTGAATTAATTTAAGAGGTAAGGGATGCCTCTTAGTGAAATTTTGAGTCTTGGATTAATCCATAGTGCTAAAATTAGTTCTAGTGTTCTTCCCTTGGTGTTATATTTATCTCTACAATTTCCCATACTTAACCATTTCATCATCCCTTTTCCCAAGCTATTTGTATCATAATATAAACTTGGTCCAATCTCACATTAGCCCCTTAGGTAATTATCCATTTCCCCCAAGTTGAATGGAACCTTTTGTACCAATGCATCTATGTTTTCATACCCTAATGGATCAAGACTTGACATCACCTTAACAATCTTCTTTATGCCATAGCATATCTCCGAAGTGCCTTTGGCATGCTTTAGATGTGTCAATATTAACTAGATTGAATATATTAATTTTAAAGTCTCTTAGCACATTCCATGACAAGAAAATGACTTATTTGGATTAAGGAGTACTTTCCTAAACCATTCCTTCATATTCAACAATCCCTTCTCACACCCACATCATAATTCATATCCATGTTAGCTGTAATGAGTGTTTTAAACCAACAATCAATGAATCATAGGATAGAAGAAAACTCGTTATGCACAAGGATAAGAATCAAAGAGTCTGAAAGAATTGATTCACTAGATATGCTCCCCATTACTGTAATAGACCAATGTAAAAAAATAAGTCATAACAAGAATAGGACCAAAACAAACTAGGAAAAGAAACCTTGTAGGCTACATTAATAATACATTGATTGCAAGCATTTATTCCATGATGTTTAAATGAAAAAATATCAAATAGCTCAATCTTTAGTCAAGTAGTATTTCAATCACTGATTCTTAGATATCCATCATGATTAAACATCACATATCATAAGCCTTTTTAACAATCACTAGGACTATAGATGATATTCAATTATGTCATAGGAAATAAATCATCAAAAATTATAAAGAAAGAGAAAACCAACTATATAAGCTCAGCAAGCCACCATACAAAAATTATATTTTGTAGAAAATAAAATAAACTAGATGTTGACATAGCATTTATATAAACTATATATTTTGAAGTTTGGCCCTGCGTGCACAAGAGCATGACATAAAATACTGCAATGAGACCCTAACTAGAGAGTTGCATC
This sequence comes from Sequoia sempervirens, assembly GCA_007258455.2. Taxonomy (NCBI): domain Eukaryota; kingdom Viridiplantae; phylum Streptophyta; class Pinopsida; order Cupressales; family Cupressaceae; genus Sequoia; species Sequoia sempervirens. The sequence continues at coordinate 19,394 of VDFB02323633.1, forward strand.
GAGAACCACCGCATCCAGCCCCTGGGTGGAGAGTTGCAAGACTTCACTGGACGAGTGTTGCAAGGCCATTGAGTTGAGGAGGAAGACTAGGAACCATTTGGCAGGAGGAAAGCTAGAGCGAGAGGTGAGGGCACTCAGAAAGGGAAAATCGACCAAGGGACAATGACTGTAAGTGATTTTTCCCCCACATTTAGAAATCTTGTTGCAAGTACAGTGATTTAGACTCTGTTTGTTCCCATCGAGGTGTTGCATGCTATATTTTGGTCAATTCGAGCCAATGTCCCATTGAAAAACCCAAGTACTACCTAGTACTGGTGTCTGGTTAGTTTGAACAACAAAGCTTTGAGATGTTCAATCAGTTGGGTGGCCATTTTTGGCTTGTGAACTGTAGTTATTGTATCTGTCTTAGCATATTTTTTCTACTATAAAATTGAAAGGAATTCTCATCGCATAACAACACACGAAGTTCACTAGGGTTCAAATTTCTAAACTTCGATGAAATAAATTTACATATTGAGGTCCACAAATGATCAAAGGGATTGAAAACAATACATGGTCTGTGAGTGCAATGAAAAATGCTTAGTACCTATCCATAAGAGAACATATAGAAGTACATTATGTAGAGTCAGAGGAAGGAAACAAATTCACACAATCTCATTTGACAAGTCACAAACAATCTTGAACTTTCCTTCTTTTGACACACTTATTCAACTATATTTCCCTTCACAAAACTCAACACAAACACTCAACTTTTTCTTTAGAGTTCCAAACCATTTCTAGACCTTCAAACACCTTAGTCAACTTTATCTTGATAAAAAAAAACAATTACCTAGTTCACCCTTTCATTTTACCATTAAATCTCTTTATGATTGTCCTAAACTTCACAATTTCAACTCAACATAAAGTAATATGACCCAAAGCAGTATTTAGGCTAATATAGACCACACAATTTCCATTCCATTTCACTTCAAACAAATGCAAACCATCTCCCATCCTTTATTCTTGACAATTTAACAAAATTGTATATTGTACTTTCATTTTAGTCTCCAAAATAGGGCTATTATTAGACAGATCAGTCAAAGAAATAGACTTTTTAACTTCATGCTTACACCAAACCTTATATCAAATGAGATCAAATTATACTTTGGTAATCTCTTAACCAAAACAACCAAGAACTCACACTTAATTGTCAAAAGCCCTTAAAGTTCTTACTGTCACTGGTTCCTTCATACCTTGTTTGCAATGCTTGTAGGTCTGCCAACCTATTTCTCAGGGATTCATTCACAATCTAAGCACTATTACATAAGTCTATCCACACTTTTCAATTCCATCCTTGCAGATCTAAAACATATTCAAAACAGGTATCAAAACTTTTTCAACACAAGCTTCAAATATTGTTGTCTCATACATATTTAGGCCTAATTAGGCATGATTTGCATAAGGGTTTGTTGCTTTACTAACTCCTGACCAAAGTACACTTTTCCAGTGCTTGGGACATGTTTAGTTCGACTGGTATATGCTCTTCAAAGCATCAAAGTCTGTTTACAAAGTATTTTCACAAAACCCTAAGGGCTTAACCTTCATAATTACTCTGTTCATAGACTATACACATAGTTTTTCAGTCAAGAAACTTCATTCCCTTGCATATTATCTTTAAGATTTTTCCCTAAATCCACTGAAACATGAAAGAAAATTCATAGTAGAATAATCTCACAAGAAACCAAAAGATTCCACCAATTAATAAAGGAGAAACATAATTATTTTTGTCTCTGCTTACCCTAACTGAGGGTTTTAGCAGTCTGAAGTAAATCCACAATAACTCACACAAATCTTAACTAAAATGCATGAAATTTGATGTAACAGGAAGTTGATTGAGATTATTGCCATATCCAACCATTCTACCATGCCTTCAAGGCTGTACAATTCCATACAATGACTGGAAATGCAAGATTTTTGAAGAAAAATGATTAAAAATCAGATATTTTCCTTGAACTTATTCTTTATTCAACCACTCTTTAAGTTCTAAAAGATACAAGAGCCTTTTTAAAGGAAAAAAAACCAACTTTTAGCCTTCTAACTGCCTCTAACCGACCCTAATGACTCTTCATCTCTTAATATTGCCTTTTTGATTAAGTTGACAACTTTTTACATTATTTTCATTTTTGCACTTTTGGAATTAATAAACACCAAATGACCTCAACATGACCTTAAATATATGAAACAGGAATCTAATAACATGATTTACAAAGTAGAAACAATAAAATTGAATCAAATTTCAAAACATTGCTTCATAGAGGCCTAATTATGCCAAGGTGCTCTTGCACCAGTACAATAGATGAAAAAAAGACAAGGAGCCATTAAAAACTTCTGAATATTTCACTGACTCAACCAAACCTCCAAAAAGAACAGTAAAAATTCCAGCACTACGGAAAGCCTGAAAGAGAACACTAACGAAAGTGGATTTTTTTTTTCAAGTTCTAGAAGAGTATAAATGGTTCGAAGATGCTGTGGGTGTCTAGAAAATGGTGAAGGATTGTTGGATAGGGAGGGACCCAATTAGCCTCTTTAACTGGATTCTTAAGAAAGAAAGAAACTCTGATACATTTTGGGGTTCTTCTGAGTAGGGCCCATCTTTTATTATTTTATTTGGGGGACCCAATAAACCATAGGGGTAGAAACCTGTGGAGCTTAATCATTAAAGGCAAGGGGTTTGTCCATTTAGAAATAGACTGAAAGGATGGTTGCATGAGGGGCTATTTCACATCAAAGGTGGTCCAAAAAATTTCATAGACTAACTAACTAGACACCAGTACTAGCTCAGAGGGACTATTTTCTTCGAGGAAGGTGGTCCAAAAATTTCATAGATAGGTACAAAAAGTAATAGAAACCTTCCACCAACTAACCCAATCAACCTCCAAGAAACAAGACAGTGACTCCTCTAGATGTTCCCAAAACCCAAGTCTTCAAAACATAAGGTTGGTGACCCTACAAACCATTCCCATGCTTACTGATCTATATAGGATCTAGGACAAATTGCTTACAGAATGCGTAACGTAAAAGATCACTTAATACAATGCTTAACTTAAATGATTACATAATAAAATGCTCAACTGAATAAATGAACATAATATAAATGCCAAGATAATGAACTGAAAAGAAAGAGAGAAGATAAGAGGAGACAAACACAATTGATAACGGAGTTCGTCCCTAAGGACTACGTCTCTGGGCCCCTCTCCAACGGAGTGACCGATCCGATTATACTCCAAAATCAGTTACAATTGCGACAGCATCATTCCCTTCAAGCACATCGATATCACAGCATAACTTCGACGTACAAGAACAATTACAATCTTCTCTCGAGCATTCTCTCGTTCTCACCACCTGGACTTGGCAAAACAAGGCCTATTACCCCTCTTTTTATACATAAAATTTGCCTAATTAGGCTTAACCACTTCATTAAATGCATAACTCCCCCTATGGATTCGTATAACAATGCATTTTTTTTCTAGGGGCCTTTTAGTTTTATGGTTAGAGATAGTTATGTTTGTTTGTGGCTTAAAAAGCCATTTGGTTAAGGTTTCGGCTTTAATTACCATAAAAAGCCAACCGAGCTCCTTATATGTATGCGGACGGTTCGGTGGTTCAACGGTGAAAAGAATTTTTGGTGGCCGCAGGGTCGGCGGTTCCAACCCCGCCGGCCTCGCTTTACAACCATACCCGCCTATTTTAAACATCAAAACCAACCGGCCCTATCTTCAGATTTGACGACTAACTTTGGCGCAACGGTTACCGGCCGTTTCGAGCTGAACCAGGTCACGGGTTCGAGCCGAAAGAAATTTTGTTGAAACGAAAAAATGAACTCGCCCAAACCCGGAGGACATGTGTCAGGGTATGATTCGCCCGAACAATCCGACAATCCGACGTGTATGCCGACAAGTGTTGACTGTGCAAATCCGTACGCTGACTGCGTTGCCGACGATGTCGCCACGTGTCCGATGACGTGTGCTAACTGGACTGCCACTTGTCATGCTGGGATTCGTCCATGTAAAATCCGTACAGTACGGACTGACACGTCGGCATGATACATCATGTATCTTCCGGTGAAGTTTGACTGCTTTTAACTTTCGCATATGACATCGGATTTTGACGAAACGATCGGATATCTCGGCCGAGCTCTTCTTGATGACGCCGGTTCGTCGATTTTGAGATGATTATTTTTTTCACCTTCTGGATGCCCCTGAAGCCCTGTTTGACTGGAAGTTTGACTGGCCGTAACTTGCACAAATGGAGTCCTTTTCGCCCTGTTCAAGTTGCGTTGGAATCAGGACGTCGTTCTCTTTCTGATGAAGCTGAAATCTAGAGTATTGGGAACACTTCAATTTTCACTGAAAAATTGTCCCCCGGATCAAGCCTCCCCACTGGAGAGCTTTTGGACCTCTGAAAGCTTGATTACTTAGAAAGTATGTGAGGGTAAAGTTCCCTCACTTTACCAATCTCCATCCATCTTTCTTTGCTTGGATGCATCCCCTTCAGGCCCACTCTGAGGTACTCAACATCTCCTCTTCGTGAAGTTCTGACATTCCTGTCAAGAATAACATCTTCTGGCAACTTTGACATGTACTCTGGTGAAAGGTCATCAACTGATGGAACTTGAATTTCTGTGACTTCATCTAGGATCATTGGAGGCTCATACAGTTTCAAATTCTCAACATTGACAACCGAGTAAATATGCATGTATGGAGGAAGATTGAGGCGGAAGGCATTAGTACCAATCTTCTCAAGGATCTCAAAAGGACCATACCTAATTGGCTTAAGCTTTTTACCTTCACCTTGCATCCTTTCCTTATTGATATGTAACCAAACTCTGTCTCCAACCTGAAAATGATGATCAGTGCGATGCTTGTCATGGCGAACCTTGTATTTTGCTTGGCTCTGTTTCAACTGTGCTTCCACTGCCTGATGAATTGCTTGGACTTTCCGGATGAACTTCAAAGCCTTCTCTGCATCATGGCGTCCATCTTCAACATAATTTTTACCAAAAGCAAAATCCATCGGTGTCTTGGGCACATAACCAAAGCATGTCTCAAAAGGAGACCTCTTAGTAGAAGAGTGTGTTGCATGGTTGTAGGCATGTTGCACATAATGAAGACTCTCATCCCACAACTTAGGATGCTTGCTGCAATACCCTTTGAGTAGATGCACAACTGTCCTGTTTACAACCTCTGTTTGTCCCGTCGGTCTGTGGATGGAAGGCTGTACTCTTCTTCAGTTTGGTGTCCATGAGTCCCCACAAAGTTGACCAAAATTCCCCCAAGAATCGAGAATCTCGATCCGATACAATAGAAGTAGGTAACCCAAAATGAACCCATACAAATTGAAAGTACATATGAGCTGTCAGTTCAGCAGTGACCTGTTTCTTACAAGGCATCAAAATACACATTTTGTTGAACTGATCAACTACTACATACAAATAATCATGTCCCTTCCTAGACATAGGTAACCCCCTAACAAAGTCCATTGACACACTTTCCCATGGGCGAAGTGCAGTAGAGGTGTGTACAAACCCAACTTCTGTTACTAGGCACTAGTTGCACACATAACACAACCTCTAATATACTTGAATTCTGATTTCTTGCATACGAGGCCAATAACAATATTTTGCAGCTGAGTCAATGTTTTGTTTACCCCAAAGTGTCCTGCAATCAATGAGGTATGTGCTTCTCTAATAACTTGTGCTTGTTCATCTTTTGGAACACATAATTTTCCCAAGTGATATAACAGTTTATCCTGCACATAATAATCTTTCTCTTCTACATGTTTACCATTCATTAAAGCAGCATAGATATCCTTAAAGTTCCCATCATTAGCATATTGTTCCTTGAAAACTTTCATGAACCATAGAACTATTCGAAGGATTATCAAAGCATTCATCATAGGAGGTCTAGAGGCATATACTTTGTTATGGGTACCTTTCTTATACTTAATAACCAAATGAAATTGTAGAAAACCCATCCACCGAAAGTGCCTACTTTGTTGCAGTTTAGTTTGTGAGTGCAAATACTGAAGTGGCTGGTGAGTGTGGATTACAGTTTCTTTCCCCATTATGTAATGTTTCCATTTTTTAACACTCTGAACTAAAGCATAAAGTTCTTTATCATAAGTGGGATAGTTACTTACTGCTCCTGAAAAAGTTTCAGAGTGGTAGCAAACTGGTTTACCTCCTTGCATGAGTATTGCTCCCATGGCAAACCCACTCGCATCTGTCTCGATCTCAAATGGTTGATGTAGATCTGGTAAGGCCAAAACTGGTGCGGTGCTCAACTTTCCCTTCAAAGTGTCGAAAGCCTTCTGTTGTGGACCTCCCCACTGAAAAGTTACTTTGTACTGGTTAATGCATGCAATGGTGATGCTATATAAGAGAAATTTGCAATAACTCTCCAATACTGAACCGCACCTAGGAAACTTGACCTCTGTGACGTACTTGGCTTAGGCCAGGTTACAATAGCCGACCTTAGCAGGGTCTACTTTCAGTGACCCCCCTACGACATAGCCTAAGTACAATAAGGATGTCTTAGCAAATTCACATTTAGACATCTTTACATAAGTTTCTTTTCTCAATACATCAAAGACTTTCTTTACATGACTTACATGATCTTCCAAAGTTCGATGAATACCTCAGATTTATCATCTTCTTTGGCTTTTACAAGCATCAAACAAAGTTTTTACCAGGTTGACCAACCTCTTCATTTGACCAGCTAACTAGTACAAGATTAGTCTTCACCTTATGTGCCGTACAGTATTCTACCCATCTTTAAAGATGATACTTATTCTCCCCTATAAAGATTGCTTTACGTCATAAAGATAGGACTTCAACACAAACCCAAATATCAAAGAGACCACATCTACTTACCTCATCTACAAAGTTTGCAGTGATAGCAAATCCAATTTACATTGTTTAGTTACTTGTAGTTGAGCATCATACCAAACCATCGAGTGGATATGGTTTCGAATGAGGTGTTGTAGCCAAATTAAGTTTCTTTAAAACTTCTTCAGATATTAAGTTGACTTGTGAACCCATATCAAATAGAGTATCAACCTTAGTATGTTTTGTTACAACACGAATGTGAAACAATTCATTTCTTTGCTTATCAACCTTAGGAGAAGATTCTTTACTTGTACTTGCACTGGCATTAGAAAAACTTGCATCAGATGAGAGAGATATACCTTTCCTTTACCTTGGATTCCGGTAGCAACAATCTTTGTCTCATCTCCGAAGTCAGAACCAAGATCTGTTGAATCACTGCAATAGTCTTCTTGCCTTCAGTACCTCCATATCTTTTAGGCCTCAATCGGATGAAGCTTCCAACATCTTGAATCATCATGCCCCTCTTTCTTGCAATGAGAGCATGTGGGTTTCTCACCCTCTTTCTTAGCTGTAGCTATCTTCTTCCCTTTGCCTTTATCTTTGTCTTTTTCTTTCCCTTTAGACTTACCCTCGAACTTAGATGGCTTCTTGGAAAAGTGATCACTAAAAGTATTCTTACCCCTTGACTCTAAATGAGTAGCAGACAGACACCTCGTCTAGATTGTTGGGACTCAACATCAAAATAGTATGCCTAAGGTAGAATCAAAACACCAATACTTAAGTAATGTGTCTTGGGTATACAAGGGAACATTTAGAGCAGCCCATTTCCTAAACTCATGAGTATACTCCTGGACAGACTGCCCCTTACCTTGCCTAAAGGTTTGCCAATTCATGGTTAACTGTTGCATGTAACCTAAAGGATAGAATTGTTTCCTAAGGGCAGCAACAAACTCCATCCAAGACATATTAACTTGACCATGGCGAGCAATTTCTTCCCGAGTCTTACTCTCCCACCAGGTGAGAGCTATACCTCCCAACCGGAGAGTGGCTAATTGAATCCTAGAAGCATCTTCTACTAGGCCTTGAATCCTACAGTACACTTCTACTTGTTGGACCCAATCATCTAACTTCTCAGCATTTAACTCCCCACAGTATTTAGGTAACTCAAATTTTACATCTAGCTTAATAACAGGCTTAGATTTGCTCTTAAATGGATTTACATTAGAAGAAGGAGAAGGAGAAGGAGGAGAAGAGGGAGGAGAAGAAGAAGAGGGAGAAGATGGAGGAGAAGGAGTTTCTGGAGCTTTCTCCTCTGTGTCTTTCTGATCTTCCTGCTTCTTGTGCTTTGAAGAACCTCCCTTTTCGCTCTTCTTCTTTTCTGCATAAAGTTCGTCCACCATTGCCTTCATGTCAAGAAATAGCTTTTGGAAATCCTTGACACTGAGCTCTGAACTTTGTCCACCTTCTTTCGCTTCCATCTGTGACGGTGGATTAGCTCTTCGTCTTCTGATCTCTGGATTATATTCTTCAAGTTCTCCTTCACCTCGTTGCAACCTGGATCTTGTTAGCATTCAATTTATGCAATACTAGCCACACACAAAGCTCTGATACCAACTTGATCTATTTAGGATCTAGGACAAATTGCTTACAGAATGCGTAACGTAAAAGATCACTTAATACAATGCTTAACTTAAATGATTACATAATAAAATGCTCAACTGAATAAATGAACATAATATAAATGCCAAGATAATGAACTGAAAAGAAAGAGAGAAGATAAGAGGAGACAAACACAATTGATAACGGAGTTCGTCCCTAAGGACTACGTCTCTGGGCCCCTCTCCAACGGAGTGACCGATCCGATTATACTCCAAAATCAGTTACAATTGCGACAGCATCATTCCCTTCAAGCACATCGATATCACAGCATAACTTCGACGTACAGGAACAATTACAATCTTCTCTCGAGCATTCTCTCATTCTCACCACCTGGACTTGGCAAAACAAGGCCTATTACCCCTCTTTTTATACATAAAATTTGCCTAATTAGGCTTAACCACTTCATTAAATGCATAACTCCCCCTATGGATTCGTATAACAATGCATTTTTTTTCTAGGGGCCTTTTAGTTTTATGGTTAGAGATAGTTATGTTTGTTTGTGGCTTAAAAAGCCATTTGGTTAAGGTTTCGGCTTTAATTACCATAAAAAGCCAACCGAGCTCCTTATATGTATGCGGACGGTTCGGTGGTTCAACGGTGAAAAGAACTTTTGGTGGCCGCAGGGTCGGCGGTTCCAACCCCGCCGGCCTCGCTTTACAACCATACCCGCCTATTTTAAACATCAAAACCAACCGGCCCTATCTTCAGATTTGACGACTAACTTTAGGCAACAGTTACAGAACGTTTCGAGCTGAACAGGTCGGGTTCGCAGAAAGAAATTTGTTGAAACGAAAAAACAAACTCGCCCAAACCAGAAGGACAGTGTCGGTATGATTCGCCCGAACAATCCCAGGCAATCCCAGCGTGTATCTTGAACAAATTGTGTGCAAATCCGTGCGGCCGGCTTTAGCGTTCTTGCGTGTCATACATGTCCGATGGCGATATGTTGGACTACCACTTGTCATGCCGGGGTCGTCCGTAGCAAAATCCGTGCAGTCTGGTGGAAACCGCGTCTGACGTGATGGCGATCATCATCTATTGCCCTCCAAGTTGGCTGAAGTTTGGCTGGCTGCTGCGGGCATGCGACGGCCAGTTTTGATGCGACAAGCGTCGCCGGAATCGTCTCGGCAGCTCTTCACCGATGACCTTTGGTTGTCGATTTTTGAGATGATTATTTTTAGCGCCACGGGATGCCCTAAACTTTTGTTTATTTGGGAACGGTATTAACTTGCACAAATGGAGTCCTTTTCACCTCGTTCAAGTTGCGTTGGAATCAGGACGTCGTCCTCTTTCTGATGAAGCTAAAATCTGGAGTATTGGGAACACTTCAATTTTCACTAAAAAATTGTCCCTCAGATCACTTACCAAGTGATCTTTGATCATCAGACCCTTACAAGGTTTATTGATACATTCACAACTCTTGTTACCTCCACATGCATTTGACTAGTAGTGACAACCTTAGTTTTTAATCCTCCAACCCCATATTTTGGGATCACCTCACCATGAAAGAACTTCATCCAAAATCCTTATGAGTGCAGGTACCACCAAATAGCTATTTGTTAGATCTGTCTTCCTTGAATGAGGGGAATTCAAGAAGAGAAGAGGAAAGAGAGACATGTAGTAGGTCTAAAATAGGGAGATCAACTAGAGGTCAAAAGAATAGAAGAAAATTTTGTAAATGCATGGAATTTTTTCTTGCTGAAGAGGGGTCATGTTCTTATGATGATGAGAGAATAGGCAACATCGAGGTTCCCTTGAGGTACAAACATCTATGGAAACAATGGGTACCCAAGGAACTTCCTCCAATGAACACTGATTTTTGTGTCAACAAGAGGATATATCGCATAGCACCATTATCATTACATGGTTTGGGCCTATTTTGCATGGACGACATAAAGGTTTGTTACGAAAAAGTTACTAAATTGATGGAGTATGTTTTACCCTGTTACAGTTACAAAGATTGGATGTAGTTGGTTTGATATACATGAAGTATCATTAGGTATGCACTATCGACAAATTATATACAGCTAAAGATAGGGATTAAAAATAAAGGAGTGGCTATGCGCATTATGAGACCAGCATCGGGGAATATTGCGGGGTTTATAAATAGTACATGACACGGGTCCAACTAAAATAAGCAACAATTGCATATTTGAGGCCTACGAAACCATGTATTTTGTATATAAATAAAATCAATAACTACAAAGGGAAGAGTTGCTAGTGAATTCTAGGTGAATACATAGATACAAACATAGTTACTATGGGGGTGGTACATATTATATACCATTTTACCCAACCTCCAATTAATGTCTCCAATATACCATTTTATTATTATGTTTTTTTGTAAGTTTATTGGTTTCATTTCGGTAATGTTCTTTTATATTTAATTTTGTCATGGGGGGACATTGATGGTAGAGGCTCGGCCCAGTACAGTCTGATATGACAAGTTTACCTCATTGTAATTGTACAAATTAGATCTGAGCAAAATGTTTTATTATTATATTTTCTTCATAAGTTTATTGGGTTAATTTCGATAATGTTTTTAATATTCTTGTCGTAGTCGGATGATCGGGGAAAGGCACCAACAATAGAGGAGAGCATCCATAGGGAGGTGTAGTCACTATTATGTGATGATGACATCACATATTCCTCAAACCCTCTAGATATGATAAGGAAGACCCAAAAAAATGCAATGAATAAATCCTTCAATTGTTATTCATAGTGCCTCAAACAGATGAGATAAGAGAAAGGGTTAAAATATTGACTGAGAGAGCACGAAACTTACAAGTAAGTTGTCATGAGATCTTTAATTATAACATAAGTTCATTCATGGTTTTATATTTTGTACTCTTTTATGTCATGAACTAAAATATGTGTTATTTTTACAGGATTTTTTTCATCCTCATGATGTTGTTAATGCATGATCGATGCTGCGGTGTTGCAGGTAGGGGGGTTGGTACAAGTGTGAATCTTAATCTTCCTACGCATACATCACATCATTCAACCCCATCATCCATGCCTATATTGTTGACTAAAATGTTGGCAACACATAGTATGCAAACATTGGGTAGTGCACCCTCTAGCAATGAACACATGCTAGAACATGTGTCAGGACATGTACCTGGGGATGCAGAGGCCACTAGTACTGGTGATATTTTAGTAGCATTTCTCAGATCTTCCCAAATTACTAGTACGGGAACATTGTCGATCACATTTGTGGTGACCGAGGATTTCATTCCCATAAAGGGTCCTAAGTACTTTAAAATGTTTTAATTATTATTATATATAATCCAATTAAAATTTACTTATTGATCACTCTTTTTAGACTAATGATCCCATGATCATTTTGCAGGAAATAATATTTTTTATAAACATCTAAATGATATTACATTGGAGATCTTTGAGCCCACCATATGTATATGGTAGAATTCCCAAAATAAAGATTTAAAAGATGAGCTCATTAATCGTTTAGTTTTGTTGTTCGGTAATAACACTTTCAACCGAACCAAGGTCCTTAAGAAAGTTGGTACCTATCTAAAGTATGTGATGGACCAATATAGGTCTCATTTAGAGAAGAACAAAAAGTACGAGCGTCCCCCCATGATTCTGAAGAGGGAGTGGAAGGACCTGGTGTTGGATGGAAAGGAGAAGGCTGAAGAAAAAAGGAAAGACACCACCGGGCCAAGGAAGGTATGTGATACTATCAAAAATGTAATTATATACTAATTACTCTTACTTTTTACATAATCTAACATATTTCAAACTATTCATAGGTTGCTTGACACATCGAAGGCAACAAATGTAAGACTAGAAAAATACAGTCAGCACAAACTTGCCTTTGGTGGTTATATTAAATTAGCCACACAAATTGTAAGTATCAATAAATGAAATATTGCATCCAAATAATAAATTGCAAACAATTTTGGTTTTATCACACCATAGAAACAAAATTCATGATCTTATGCAAAAATGCAAGGCTCTGAATTCAACAAAGTGCCCACAAAAGAGGACTTGAAGATTTCCTTCCAGCAAGGCTATGGAGCCGTGGCTGAATGCCTAAGACTCTTGACTGGGAAAACACAAGCTTCCACTGCATCTGACACATAGGTAAATAAACTCAATGAAGTTTATTTAAAATTAAATACTTGTGCAATCTATTCAATATTAATTTCCACCATAAAGTAATTATGTGCCTATTTGTTTTAAATAGGCAAGCAATGATAATACTGCACATGACATTGGAATGCAGCCTGGTGAGGGTGAAGCACAACCTGCAGATGAAGGTCATGGTGTGCATCCCGGTACTCGATGTACATTCATGTGCTATACAAAATGTAGTATGGATTAATACAATTAAACATCTTTAATTGCAATTGGTGTATTAATTAATGTAACCTTTCATGTTTCAAATTTAGAGCATGTAGAGCATGATCAGGCTAGACAAGATCAGGAACATGATGTGGCCCCATTAGGTAAAGAGGACCACTCTAATGTTGTTTTAAACATATTAATTGCAATTGGTGTATTAATTAATGTAACCTTTCGTGTTTCAACTCCAAAGGATTTAGAGGGTGTTCAACATGTTGAGCATGAGGCTATAAGACAAGATTAGGAACATGATGTGGCCCCATCAGGTAAAGAGCACCGCTCTGATGTTCTTTTAATTAAGAAAATACTTGTAACAACAATAATAAAACATATCAATTTAACATTTCTTTGTTATTGCAAAAGACCCCCCCTTGCAGCGGCCTCCACATCATGCGTACACAACTAGGCATACATTAAGATCATGAGCAGAGGGAAGAACAATTGAAGGGGGGAAGATGATTTAGAAAATGATACTCCACTTCTTTTTTTAGCTGCAAAAAAGAAACAAAAAAAAAGTGATTGTAATCATATTATGACAACCATATTTTTGATAATATGTAAAAATTGAAAGAATGAATGTTATATGTTATTAATGGATGAATGAATGAATGTCATATGTTATTAATGGATGAATGAATGATTAATGTTATATGATTGGGTATGGGGAATTGAGAGTGATGTGAGGGGGGGGAGGAGCCAAATGATCTTCCACCGTCATGTGGTTGGCCATGTTAAGTAGAGAATATTAAAATATTCTCGAAACAAAGAGAAGCTCAATAAGGTAATGCAATTTTCAATATTTCATTATGCTACACTTTTAAGCTTATGCAATTTTCATTAGTTCTCTTTGCTTCAATATGTTACGCTTTTTACTTATTTTACTTTTTAACACATCTCATATGTTACCCTAGATGACAGCTTTTGTAGGGGAAGCTATCCATTGATGCATCCTGCGTCTAGGGATATACGAGTTTGGGTTAGAAAAACTTGGGATGTACTCATATAGCGCAGAAACAAAAGAGAAGAGCCCAACCATTTCAGCACAAGAATTGGATTGAGACTGGTATGTGGTTCGAACTAGGTCTAGGTATGAGGGTTCTAGGAGAGAGCCTTGTAACATAGTTGGTATTAAATCATTAAACATACAAATATTGTAATTATGTGGTTAATGCTAAAATCATCCACAATTCACTATGTGATGAGTAGTTAGTGATGATATCATGACATTGTTTGGTAGGTTATTGATTTTGCAGTTGCTCCCAATAATCATCTCTAGTTGCTTACATGCCATTTGATCCATATGAGGGGCGCCTTTCAATCTGGGTAGCAATTTTATAGATGATTCTCTTATTTAGTGACCAATGGAATAAGTGAGTGGATGGATTGCTCCTAGTAATCGGCTATCATGTGCTTCATGCATTGATGATAAAATAATTTCATTGGATAGAATTAATATGTAGTTATGTATTATATGTTGTTGGTTTGGTTTTTGGTTTGGGTTTAACTGTTATTTTTATTCGCCCATGTATCATATGAGAAAGCACACACATATTTTGCTAGAGATCCATCACAAAAGTGACCTTCTCTCTCTCTCTCACACACACACACACACTCACTTTCTCACTCTCTCACACACACAACTGACCAAAAATAGAATGTATTGTTTGGAAATCATTAGTTGTGGATTTAATTTCTATTTGAACTCAATTGTAATCAGGTGGGCTTCATATGTTGTAGGAACAATACTTGTTTTTATTTGTGAGCTTGGTGTGTAGTTCAATGATGGCATCAACATACTTGTATGTTATCTTTACACTAACTTTTTCCTGTGAAATGTTAAGAACATATTTTACTTTATTCCACTATGAGAGAAGAAGGTGACTATTAGATTTTTTCCCAAGGAGATCTTCACATATTTGAAATTTTACCATAAGTCTTCCATTTTTTCATTAACACTTGTCTCAACTATTAAAACCAATTTTGTGATTAATCCTTTCAAATTAGTAGACAATTGTTTACTTTTTGATTGGTTAATGAGGGTTTTTGTAGGGATTCCACAACCTTAAGACACAATTTGGGTCACTAGTTTCCATGTGTGGGTTTTCAACACTATGCCCATATGCTTTGGGACTTGCATTATTGCAGGTCATGTGAGACGTATCCAACAATTTCTATGGCAGTTTTTTCCCAAGTCTTCATTGCTAAGTCTTCTACCATTGTTCTTATAAGCTATTTACTCACTATATGTATCCAAGACCCATTGTTCACACATTTCAAATTGAAGAGATATAACATATCGGCCAAGCAGTATCTATGTCACCCTGATCATGTTTTATGTTTATATTGGCACAATACAATTTATCAGCACAACAACTAGCAAGCTTCACCGAAAAAAACATTGTAGGAATGGCCTACGTGAATGAGGAAGCACATTGTACAATATCGGCATAGGCACATTGAATTCATACTTGTTAGAGTGACATACCGAAAGATACATTGGCCAAATTATTCATGCAAAGAAAAAAACCCATACATATAACCGTGTTAGGGAGGGAAGATGTTTTAACGAATAATTTTTTTAAAAAAACTGTAGGGTTTCGTCGCAATTTCGACGAACATAGCCCGATGAACCAAAAAAATTGTGATGAGGTTTTTGTACACATGACGTAGTTTTTGTCGTAATGACAATGATGGTTTGCTCCACCTCGTCGTAAAATGGACGGACATTTGGTGTTTTTTCAATGATTTCAAATGGGCATTCTACAACGTTTTATGATTTTTTGTTACGTTGATTTTGCAACGGACACCGCCAACATTTTTCATGGCACTGACTGATGATGCTAGGTCATGGTTTCGACATAAAAATTGGTCGTTAAAGCGACAAAAATACAATGACGAAATTTAAATTAGTGTTGCATTGGTAAGTCAGCAATATTTTGTCAATATGTCACCAAACATTCGTCGGAATTTGTAGTCAAATACAGTAGTGATTTCTTTAAAAGGAAACTCAAAGAAGCCATTGAAACCAATAATCACCCCTCAAACCTTAACCGTGATTAGGGGTGGAGGTTGAGTCAATCTTGGCATCCTTTGCTATCTAACCTAAGATCCCACCATCCCCCTTCTTCTAGATAGTCCTGTGTTGCCCCCTCCCCCCTCTGTCTCGTTCCCTTCCCTTCCATTTTGTCTTCATGCCCTCTTTTCTAGTGCTCTGGTGACCTTGGATCGGGTTTATCCTTTTATTAATGGTTTTGATCTCGGAGCGTTTTTCCGAGAAACGGAAAGTTTTTCCGAGAAACGCGATGATTTGATCCGAGCGGATCTTTTCCTTTTGTGATTATCTTCCTTTGATTTATTGAGCGATGATGATAATTTTAATTTTCCTTTGATTTTGTTTATCGGTTTGGTTTTGACGGATTTTATTTTGATATGGTTTTAATCGCGATTCTGTTCTTGATTATTCCCCTTTGTTTCCCTTCTTAAAAAAATTGGCCTCTTATTATTTTGTTATTTTGTCTTAATTGTTTCTTTCTCTTTTTATCTTTTCTTATATATATATACCCTCTTTAATGGTCATAGCTCTTCAAAAATTTCTCTGACTATCTCTTTACTAAACCTTCTCTGACATATTCATTCACCAAGATTCTTTTCTATATTCCTCTTAGTTACTTTTTATCCTACATGTTATAATTCCATACACTTTCTTTGAATGATAAACTCTTCTCTCTCTCTCTTTTATTCCTCACTCACTCTTTGAATGATAAAACTTTCACACACACTTCATCTCATGAAATGTCTTCTCTTATATATATATATATATATATATATATATATATATATATATATATATATATTGTCTCATCATGAGACACAACCCTTCACCGTACCCTTGTGACTTGGTTAAAACTAATCTTTATTTAATTATTTTTTTATCTTTACACACTTTTCTTTCCTACTCTTATTTAATCTTCTCACATCTCACACACACTCATTCACCACACATTTATTACTTCCTTTTTATATCTTTGTGACTCTATGAAGAGATACATCCTTTCATAATGACCCTTCAAACAGTCACGACTCCTCTTAAATAACATTTTTTTCCTTTTCACACATATCCATAATAATATGTTTTTTTGTCCTCCACACTTCTCTCTCAACTAATAGATCTTCCTTTCTATTCCACACACATCTCTATCTTACTTTCCATAAACTCTATTAATATCTTTACATCTCAATGAAGAGTTGCATCTCTTTGAAAAGAGATCTCTTTAAAAGGATGTCTTTTTTGTTAAGACTAATTGTTTCCTTTGAACACTTTTTCTTTCTTCTTTTTTATTTCTCCTTAATGGGTGCCTTTGAATTCAAATCTTCTTGTGCTTGTATAACATATCTTCTTTTTCTCCACACTTCTTTCCACATTTCTTTCTCTTTTTTATATCTACTTGCCTCTATGAAGGGAGACATCTCTTAACAAAGAAACACAAAATTTATTAACCATTTAAAACCTTTGAAAATAAATCACACCTCTTCACTAAATGATGTATTCTTAATGAGTGTGTTTCCACATCATTTCCAAGATCTTTTCTATTACGATCTTCTAATCTTTTGCCTTTGACATCACTGACATTAGTCTCCTTCATTCTCTTTTACATCAATGACAAAATTCTAACAATCTCTCATACTCCCTCGACATCAATGACAACCAATTCCAACATTGTTTGTTGGAACATCAATTTTTAAGGAACCCATCAAAACCATGTTATACATTTTTAAGATTTTGGGTGGAAATCTTCGAAGTATACTTTCAAAAGAAAATGATTGATACTTTTTTAGTTTTCTACAAATTTACATGCTACAACAATGACACTTTTCATATAAACATTCCTTGTACCACCTATATACAATAGACTCATGTATGGTCTCAAAGTCCTTATGTTTTCTACCATATTTTCCAAATGGAGCATTGAGTTGTATCTTGCCCTCATGCAAATTGTAGATAGTGTTATGGATGGCACTTTGAGCTAGAATGCATACAAAAATCAACATTCCAAGAGTAATGCTTTTAGAAATGCAAAGATTAAGATATACATTGGATGAGATAAAAAAAGAGCAAGCATATGTTGAAGCATATTACCAACAACAAAGATATAAAATGAAAATAGAAAAATGACAACCTTGTGGGAATACATCTACAAAGTGGAACCACACTTGCAAGAGGAAGAGGAGAATCAAGAAATGCACTCTTAGTCATATGAGGGTGGATCTATCTACCTCTCATTGTAACAACCCAAAAAAATGACACAATTTTTTAATACTTTTAACAATATTAAGTAATTTGTGTATCCCGAATAGGAATACAACCACATCAAAATTTTATTACAATTGTAGTTCTAGTTATAAGTCACATATATCAATTGAAAATATTATATCACAATCCCACGAATTACAATGAATTACAATATGATCAATGGTAAAATATAGTACAAGTACAATAATGGCAACAATCCAAGTATAGATTCACAATAAAAA
>VDFB02323634.1:0-42283 GCA_007258455.2 Sequoia sempervirens
AAATAATTCTCATCCAACATCAAGAAGCTTCTAGAAATAATATTATTTTATTCCTTTAAGTGACTTTATGATTTATTATTTTATTTAGTCACTTTATTAAATCAATTAAATATAAAGTCACCCTTTTGATATTTAATTTAATGGAATAACTTTATAAATAATTAATTTAATACCTCTACTTTATTTTAATTAAGATAACCAATTAAGCTATCCTTTTGATATATTATTAATTTGGACAATTTAATTAATTAAATTAATTAAATCATGATACCTCCAATTTGCGGACATGACATATCACTTCCTTCCCCAATATGAATCTTGCACTGTTTTTAGAATGTTACCCAATATCACCTTTTGATCCTCTGGGATATTCATGTGCATAAATGATTTCCATCTCCATCTTCACACCCCATCCTCTATCACAAGGTATGCATAATTTACCACCTTGGTTCCCCATTCCTGATTGAGAATTATTTTAGCCTCCACCAAGCCTCTTGTCTCATCTATAGAACCGAAGCCTTCCCGCGAGTCCTCCCAAAACTGAGTCTGATCCCCTCCCCAGATGTCCCATGTGAGATGATTTACCACCAAACTTTTGCAAGACACTAAGAAATTCAAAATTGTTTATACATTTTGGGGGTTTTGAATCGTTAGGATTCTTTGAGGGTCATTGGATTCAAAATATTTTTTTTGTAGCACCCTCACCCACTTTTGTTCTACATTATTGTACATGTTCCACAATAATTTAGCACCTAACCTTAGATTCATTATTAGTCATCTTCGCAACCCTAATCCACCTGCCTCTTTTGGTTTGCAAATCTTGTCCCAAACAACCAAAGGAGTTTTGTGTTAATTACTTTTGTTCCAAAAAAATTCCTCATCCACCTTTCTGGTTGGTCAAATAGATTTTGGGGAAGCTTCATACATGACATGGTGTATGTTGGAATCGCCAAAATAACTAATTTGAGCACTATTATTCTTCCTGTTGCAGTGAGCCATTTGCCTTTCCATGCCTCCAATTTTTTGGTGCAATTGGACAATAAATTGTCCCAAAAGTGAAATTTGCTTGCTTTTGCAAATAATGGTAAGCTTAGAAATCTCCTTGGGAGCGTTCCCATTTTGATTCCAACTATCCTTTCTATCTCCCATTGTCTTCTTAAGTCTATATGAAAAAATATCTCTAATTTCCTCTAGTTCACCTTATGTCTCAAGGCCTGACAATATCTATCCAAAATACTCCTTATAGTACTTTCCTCTCTTCTATTGGCCAATCCAAATAACATTGTGTCGTCTAAAAACTATGTATGGATTAAAGGTTCCACATTGAGTGTTAGCCGAATACCTTTCCATTTTCCCCGAAGACTTCATGCTTCTATGCTTCTGCCATAATGATGAACAAAAATGAGGATATGGGGTCCCCTTAGCGTAGCCCCCTAGTTGTGTTGAAGAATCTGTAGGGAGTCTCATTCACTAGAATTAAAAATTTAGGGCTCCAAATGCAATTTTTTATCCAATCGATCCATTCTTTGCAAAAAATAAATTTCTCCAATACCTCTACCAAGACTTCTCTATCCACTTGGTCGTAAGGTTTGTGTATGTCTAATTTAATAACCATCTTATCCACTTTGGCCTTTCGTACTATATGAATGGATTCATGGGGTAAAATTATTCCTTCTGCAATCGCTCTTCCTAGTGTAAAGCCACTTAGTTCTTCTGAGATGATTTATGAAAGAACCAACTTAATTCTATTCGCCATTACCTTGGAGACTACTTTGTATGTCATATTACAAAGGGAAATGGGTCTGTAGTCCTCCAACGCCACCGTTTTGTTCTTTTTTGGTATTAACACTATAAAGGTGTTATTTAAGTCCCCTAGCACTACCTGTTTTTCGTTGATTCCTCAATCACTCTAACTATATATGCTTTTATGGTGCTCCAAAATGCTTGGTAGAATATGGTCGGGAAGCCATTTAGGTCAAGGGCCTTATTTAGGCTCATTTGGAAAACTACCTGTTTGACCTCTTCTTTCGTCATTGGTTGCATCGACATTTCATTTTGTCTTTCATTAATCAAAGTTGGGATGTTCAAAATCTCATCACTACTTTGGCCTGGCTCTGTTGCCTCTTTTGATAGAAAATTTTGGAAATATCCCATTGCCATTTCCCAAATGTCCCTTGGATATTAGGTTTGCCTTCCTTCTGCATCTTTCAATTTTAAAATTCTGTTGAAACTCCTTTTTAGCTTGGTGGTCATATGGAAAAATTTAGTACTTTTATTGCCTTCTTTCAACCAACATTCCCTATATTTCTACCTCTGGAAGACTTCTTCTCTAGCCAAGATCTCCTCGTAGTGTGCCTAGATAGATTTTTCTTTTTTTTATAGATTTGTGTCCATTCCTTCTTTAATTATTATTTTATTTAGATCTTACAACTCTTCTTCCATCCTAAACTTTTCTTTGAAGATATTTTGAAGTGTGTTTTGTTCCACTCATTTAACTGCATTTTTATGTGTACTAGTTTCCTTTGGAATTGATATTGTATTGCCCCCCCGATATAGGCACTTCATCCAACCACTCCTCCATTCTATCTCTGATCTTCTCATCTCTCATCCACATACTTTCAAACTTAAACAAGTTTCTTTCTGACGGTCCATCTTTTTGAAAGCTCAACATTCAAGGAAGTGGTCAGATCTTGTTAGGGGCATGATTGAGGCTTCATAATTGAGTTGTAAATCCTCCCACTCTCCCATTAGAAAGAACCTAGCCAACTCTACTACTATACTAGTGAAGCCCACTCTTCTATTTGTCCACGTATAGATGCCATTCTTTGGGAAGATCTCCAATAGCTAACATTCAACGACAAAATTTCGGAAGTTGATTTGTGTTTGAGTGACCTATGTGGATCCTCCCTTCTTCTCTATGCCATTCATTTTGGCATTGAAGTCTCCCCTTACAACAACCCTTTCTTCCTTTAGATTGTTTAGGACTGCTCCTATTTGATCCTAGGCCTCCCTTCTTTATTGTGCCTGTGGGGCCATACACATTTAAAAGAAAGACTTTGTGCCTGAGATGGTTGGGACTAGCCTTGACCAGCTGCTAGTTTGTGGTTCCTATTACTTCTTCTATCTTGATTTTGTTAGGGTTCCAAATTATGCCAAGACCTCCAGATGCCTTGATTGCCTCCCCAAAGATCTCGTGCCATTGCCTACATTGACAATAATGCTTTCCCACTTTCCTAATCCAACTTAGTCTCTTGTAAGAATACCACATTTACTTTGGCTTGATCAAGTGTCTCTTTTAAGGGGAATTTAAGCCCCTAACATTCCATGTTAAGGCCATCATGGCAACTAGGGAAGGTGTTGAACACCGAAAATACTAATAGGGGGAATGAATCGGTATTCCTTTAAACCAATTAAGAATAAGCTATCCAATTATCAGAATAAATAAACTACAAATATGTATGAAAGCATGAAGACAACCACAAAATCACATGACACGTGAACACCAGTATTTTTACGTGGAAAACCCAAAATGGGGAAAATTGCAATGAGGGTTAGCTTACAATATATTATATCTATAGTATATTACAAAAAGGCTCACTGCCAAGTGGACTCATTGTCTGAGTGAACTCATTTCCCAAAAAGAAAGAGAAGGAACAAAGATGGGGTGGCTATATAGCCTATTTGAACTTATACAATAACATCTATCATATGTTGGATTACAATTCCAATGAAGTACTAAATGATCTAGACACTAATCTGAAACAATGCTCTACTCTGTTCACAATCTGGTCAATTTTGCATCACACACATGTAGGCGAAGCACCATACATGTCATATGTCTCGCATACAATATGCTCTCTCTATCCTTTCATCATCCTACTCTTCTTATTCTCATAAAAAGATTGAGATTCGTCTCATATATATATATCCATATCAACTGTAACTTCAATTAGGTCAACCTAATTAGAAGAAATACACAAAATTAAGCATGTCGTCCTCAAGAAATTTTATCCACACTTTGCACCTTAATTCAAAATTCATTTTCTTCAAGATAGGTTGACATGGACCTAATATAAATCCCACAGAATATAAAGTTACTTTCTTATACTTTTCCAAAACATCAAATGTGTTAGGTCGGCCAAAAAATAAGACCTAAACACAAAACCTTCATTTTCTCATACAATTCGCCAAATGTGCAACCTCAAAGCTTGATCTTCCTTTGAATTCCCACTTAGATGCAATCTAATAGCTTATCCTCATCACCATAGAACAAAATAGTTATCCACGAAGAAATGCGAAACCTCCCACATTGATACTCTGTTCACAAATAACTGCGATATACAAGGTTAAACACTGTCATACATATCTTTCAAGAAACTTCATTGAATGCCACAAAATATTGAATATAGATACACCTAATGATTTCAAAATTATATCAAAAATCACAGAGTGATATCTCCACTTGTGGTGGAGTGTGGACCCAAAAACTGATGCATTGAACTAGAAAACTGCTAGAGAAAATACTTAGCCAATTTCCTGTATAAACATATTTTCTGGACCAACTTGTTCTATACATATGTCATAAAAAATACTTCCAAACTATGCTAGAATGATCATAACAAGCTTGACATCAATGGAAACACTGGATCAAGCAATATATGCACCTCATGCTCATGTTGCCAATGACAAACTTCCAACTTCCAACAATCTCCCCCTTTGTCATTGATGCCAACATGCGTTCAAAAAAAACTTTTTTTCTCTCCCTTTTTCTCTCTCTCCCTCTTACACATCTCATCCCAAATATCTTTCCAAAACTTTCCAAGTATCTCTCAAATTTTTTTTCCAGTATCTCTCCCCCTTTGACATCAATGGCAAAGAATGTACAAAAACTTTGTATACTCCACCTTAGATATATATGCGAACAAGGATAGCTTGAAGAGTGTGTTGAATCCCCCTTAGGGAGTTGCTGCTACTAGTGTCCTCTATTGTAATTCAAGCTTTACCAGGATTTCCTTTCCTTCTTCCAGAGTACTAGGAGTAAGATTTATCATTGAAGTCTTGTCAGTACTTACAAGGGCACTTGAGATAGGTACTTCATCTTCATCAAGTCCCTTAACTTCTCAAATTATTTGATTAATTCATCTTTTTGACTCTGCAAATTAAAGTATTATTCTTGTAAGATCACCAAAGAATTCTAGGTCTGATCATCTTTGTCTTGCACAAGGTCATAATTGTTTGATGCACTTCTGATTTGTGTCTCAATTGTGTTCATAACATCCTTTATAATTTGAGTGGTATTAGGCCACTTCATACAAAATAAGAATAAATTCCTTGCTTCATCTTCACAAGCTTGAACCTCCTTCAAGATCTCTTCTACTTTGTTGTGTGTAGTTGTACACCTCGATGTAATGTCCAACCAACTCTTTTCTGCTAGCCATGCTCCAACTTCTTTTCCAACTTGTTCTTCGATCTAGAGATGTATTCCTTGAAGGAATTATTCAGTGATTTAAGGTTTGTTTCAACAACTTCACCCATTGATCTACTAGTCTCATGCTCATGTTGAGCATCATCTGTATGCATATGTCCTTCCATATCTTCTTTGGATGTCATCATGGTACCAATTTCCTTTTTTCATATGGCCTTCTGCTTTACTCTCCTAGTGGCTCTCTTTGCTTCAACCCTGATGGTATGAACTTCCAGAGGAGATTTCTCCCTTATCAAAGGTATGTCTATGGATCTCCACTTCATACCAGCTATAGGTAAGGATGTAGTAATTGATCTCCTAGAACTATTGGAGGCATCATCTATACTCAAATCAGCTCTAGTACTTTCTATAGTTGTCCCAACTCTGACTCTAGAGATACCAAACTCTTTGGCATATGATTTTACCTTAGCATCAATCTCCCTCTCCATCTATGATTTCTTGAATTTCTATTGAACTTCTATTGTCTTCTCTCTGTAACTTCCAAATCTTGGCCTGCTAGGGTCTTTGGGGTTGTTGAGCAGTACTTCTGCATAGCTACTGGCTACATCTTCTAGTATTACATAACCAAGCTCTGGAACCCAGGTGGTTATTGGTTAAATTGCTTCCATAATGCAAAAATCAGTAGATACCAAAAAGGTAATGTCACTCATATTTCCTTATAACATCTCTCAGAATCCTTTGTCTCATATTCATTTTTCTTTGAAATACTGCTAATAAAGTTGTAAGGGCACCATTCTGAGCCTCTATATCTCTAATATTACTCATGTATTCTCTTATCTGGTGAGCGACAAGCTTTTCATTTGACCAATTGACTTTCCCAACTACCAGAACTTCCTTCATGAAGCAAAAAACCAAGCATATTATCAATGTGTCATACCTAAATATCTGCTTTTTCTTGATTTTTTAAAGATTCTCTAACAGTTGTTGTTGGAGCAACTCACAAAGGTCATACTCAACATTATTCGCAATCATATCCAAAGCCACCTGAATTGTGGTGGCAAAGACCGAATTGTCTCCATAAATCATATATCCAATCATCATAGCTACATATTGAACTGCTAGATTTTTGATAGGGTTTAATGCAACACCTATTCTCAACATTATGTCTTTGTTCTTGCCAAATTTTCTTACTGGAATCAGTCTGGTGGACCATAAACTAGTGATTTATCTAATCACATATCTAGTAATCATGTGGGAACCATCAATCCACATGAACTGATCAAGTATTATGCTTAATTCCATTCTAATGCACTTCTCTTCATTTCCGAAGTATGGAAACTAGTGTCACACATCTAATTTCTTCTCTATCAAGATATTGTATTCCAGTTTCAAGGTATAGTCTTCTCCAATCAATTCATCCACCCATAAATTGTGCAACTTTCCATAGTTGTGTTCTTCCAAACTTCTACGAATGTAATTCCTAACGTCTTCCATAGGTAGAACCCCAAGAGGAATTTGTGAAAATGCACCTGGGGGATCATTTTCTAAGCTTTTGGCGGAGTACCTTCTAAATTTAGGTTGTGATCTTTGAGAGATATCTACTATTTCTAGTGTTTCCATTGCATTTAAATTGCTTTTAGATGATAATTCTAGAAATTTAGAATGTGCAAGGATTACTAAATACCTTTTCTTTGCCCAACGAAGTAGGGTTTGAGATTCTGCAACTTGTAGATGCTTCAAACCCTTCAAACTTATTTCTTTCTCCTCTTTTCTTCTTCGAATGTGTTTAGTGAAATGAATTTGTCTTCCCAAGTACGCTTTTAACTCTTTGATTTAACACAACTTTGCAAAAAATGCTTCAGACAAAAAGCTAGCGACCCTAAAGTTTGCATACATAGTCATCTTTCCAGGCTCCGCAAGTTACCGCATTACTATATTATCTTCCGCAATGTTCTTCCTCAAATTAAGAACTTCATTCTCCATGACATATCTTCATGTTATATCTCAAGCATCTCTTTTCTAGCAGGGGACATAGGATTTTCATTAAAGCTCCCCTTGAGCCACAACTCTGGGCTTAGTTACTGAAGGAAACATCTGCACTAGAGATTGGTACAGATTCTCCCTTATTCTCATTCTCTTCTTTCTTTCTCCATATATTTTCCATTTCCTTTACACTTCATCCGAATCAATATTTTTGACTGGTTCATTCTTCCTTGGTGGATTGTCCTTGTATTTCTATTTCTGCAAAATTTAGCAATATGTCCCAATCTTCTGCAATTGTTGCATATCAAATTTATTTGATCATTATTCCTTCCATTTGTTCTAGATCTACATTGATTAGCCTTATGTCCAAATCCATAACATGTATAGCAGTAACCATTGAAAGATTGAATCATTCTACCATTGTTGCATCTATTCATCATTGACTTCTGCATTCATTTTCTCTATGTCCAAATTTCTTGCATGTAAAGCATTGACCAATAAAGGATAAAACATTTTGATTCATTCCACTTCTACATTCCATAGCACTATGTCCAAATTTATTGCAAAAATAGAAAAAACCATTAAAAGATGGGTACCTTTGAGTATTTGGTTGTCTAATTGGGATTCTTCTAGCATTGTCTCTTTGATTCTAGATCTTGCCATAATTCCTCTTGTCTCCAGTCTTCTTTGGTTCACTGATCCTTTTTGCATTAGATGTTTGATCTACTTTAGAGCTTTCTCCTTTTGCAAGTCCTAGACCACCCTTGTCTTTAGATGCTTTCTAATCAACTATCAACTCATCAAGCATTGTAGAGCTTGTCTTAAATTTGTCTTCATGAATTCTTGCCTTCTCCAAATTTGATCTCAGATTTATCACTTGTTCAAATCTAGTGCACTCATCAGTCTTGCTTTTTACCATTGTATTCAGGCATTCCTCAATTCTTTTCTTTTCTTTTCTTCCACTTGTTCTCTTAGTTTGATGATGTCTTCATTTGCTTGCCTCAATTTTTTATTGAATTCCTTTTTCCTTTCTCTAAACTTCCTGATCTACTCTCTCAGTTTTCTGATACACTCATTTTCCTCTTTTAGATTTTCCTTCAAATTTATGTTTTCATCTTCAATTTTGTTAAGATATTCAAGAGCTACCTTGAATTCTTCTTTGTCAATCATGCAGTCTTCTTCTGTGTATTCAATAGCAGGAATCTCTTCCGAAGGAATAAGACACTTTCTATCAGCCATGTGTTCAAACTCCAAGATCTTCCCAAAGCAATCAAGCTCCTTCTAGGGATCCAAGCTATGATACCAATTGTTGAACACCCAAAATACTAAAAGGGGGGGTGAATTAGTATTCCTTTAAACCAATTAAGAATAAGCCATCCAATTATCAAAATAAATATAATTGCAACGATGTATGAAAGAATGAAGACAACCACAAAATCATATGACACATGAACACCGGTATTTTTATGTGGAAAACCCAAAATGGGAAAAACCACGGTGAGGGTTAGCTCACAATATATTATATCCAGATATAGTATATTACAAAATGGCTCACTGCCAAGTGGACTCATTGTCCAAGTGAACTCACTGCCCACAGAGAAAGAGAAGGAACAAAGAAGGGGTGGATATACAACCCATTTGAACTGATATAATATCATCTATCATATGTTGGATTACAGTTCCAATGAAGTACAAAATAATCTACACACTAATCTGAAACAATGCTCTACTCTATTCACAATCTGCTCAATTTTGCATCACACATGTAGGTGAAGCACCATCCTATTCTTCTTATCCTTTTCTTATCCTCATCAAAAGCTCGAGATTCATCTCATATATATATATACCACACTTTGTGCCTTAATTCAAAATTCAATTTTCATCAAGATAGGTCGGCAT
Organism: Sequoia sempervirens; assembly: GCA_007258455.2. Lineage (NCBI taxonomy): Eukaryota > Viridiplantae > Streptophyta > Pinopsida > Cupressales > Cupressaceae > Sequoia > Sequoia sempervirens. The sequence continues at coordinate 9,308 of VDFB02323634.1, forward strand.
GGACCTAATATCAATCCTCTTGTCTCTAGTCTTCTTTGGTTCGCTAATCCTTTTTGCATTAAATGTTTGATCTGCTTTAGAGCTTTCTTCTTTTCCAAGTCCTAGACCACCCTTGTCTTTAGATGCTTTCTAATCAACTATCAACTCATCAAGCATTGTAGAGCTTGTCTTAAATTTGTCTTCATGAATTCTTGCCTTCTCCAAATTTGATCTCAGATTTATCACTTCTTGTTCAAGTCTAGTGCACTCATCAGTCTTGCTTTTTACCATTGTATTCAGGCATTCCTCAATTCTTTTCTTTTCTTCCACTTGTTCTCTCAATCCGATGATGTCTTCATTTGCTTGCCTCAATTGTTCATTGAATTCCTTTTGCCTTTCTCTAAACTTCCTGATCTACTCTCTCAGTTTTTTGATGCACTCATTTGCCTCTTTTAGATTTTCCTTCAAATTTATGTTTTCATCTTCAATTTTGTTAAGATATTCAAGAGCTACCTTGAGTTCTTTTTCAATCATCCAGTCTTCTTCTATGTATTCAATAGCAGGAATCTCTTCTGGAGGAATAGGACACTTTCTATCAGCCATGTGTTCAAACTCCAAGATCTTCCCAAAGCAATCAAGCTCCTTTTAGGGATCCAAGCTCTGATACCAATTGTTGAACACCCAAAATACTAAAAGGGGGGGTGAATCAATATTCCTTTAAACCAATTAAGAATAAGCCATCCAATTATCAAAATAAATATAATTGCAACGATGTATGAAAGAATGAAGACAACCACAAAATCATATGACACATGAACACCGGTATTTTTATGTGGAAAACCCAAAATGGGAAAAACCACGGTGAGGGTTAGCTCACAATATATTATATCCAGATATAGTATATTACAAAATGGCTCACTGCCAAGTGGACTCATTGTCCAAGTGAACTCACTGCCCACAGAGAAAGAGAAGGAACAAAGAAGGGGTGGATATACAACCCATTTGAACTGATATAATATCATCTATCATATGTTGGATTACAGTTCCAATGAAGTATGAAATGATCTACACACTAATCTGAAACAATGCTCTACTCTATTCACAATCTGCTCAATTCTGCATCACACATGTAGGCGAAGCACCATCCTATTCTTCTTATCCTTTTCTTATCCTCATCAAAAGCTCGAGATTCATCTCATATATATATATACCACACTTTGTGCCTTAATTCAAAATTCAATTTTCATCAAGATAGGTCGGCATGGACCTAATATCAATCCTCTTGTCTCTAGTCTTCTTTGGTTCGCTAATCCTTTTTGCATTAGATGTTTGATCTGCTTTAGAGCTTTCTCCTTTTCCAAGTCCTAGACCACCCTTGCCTTTAGATGCTTTCTAATCAACTATCAACTCATCAAGCATTGTAGAGCTTGTCTTAAATTTGTCTTCATGAATTCTTGCCTTCTCCAAATTTGATCTCAGATTTATCACTTCTTGTTCAAGTCTAGTGCACTCATCAGTCTTGCTTTTTACCATTGTATTCAGGCATTCCTCAATTCTTTTCTTTTCTTCCACTTGTTCTCTCAATCCGATGATGTCTTCATTTGCTTGCCTCAATTGTTCATTGAATTCCTTTTGCCTTTCTCTAAACTTCCTGATCTACTCTCTCAGTTTTTTGATGCACTCATTTGCCTCTTTTAGATTTTCCTTCAAATTTATGTTTTCATCTTCAATTTTGTTAAGATATTCAAGAGCTACCTTGAGTTCTTTTTCAATCATCCAGTCTTCTTCTATGTATTCAATAGCAGGAATCTCTTCTGGAGGAATAGGACACTTTCTATCAGCCATGTGTTCAAACTCCAAGATCTTCCCAAAGCAATCAAGCTCCTTTTAGGGATCCAAGCTCTGATACCAATTGTTGAACACCCAAAATACTAAAAGGGGGGGTGAATCAATATTCATTTAAACCAATTAAGAATAAGCCATCCAATTATCAAAATAAATATAATTGCAACGATGTATGAAAGAATGAAGACAACCACAAAATCATATGACACATGAACACCGGTATTTTTATGTGGAAAACCCAAAATGGGAAAAACCAAGGTGAGGGTTAGCTCACAATATATTATATCCGGATATAGTATATTACAAAATGGCTCATTGCCAAGTGGACTCACTGTCCAAGTGAACTCACTGCCCACAAAGAAAGAGAAGGAACAAAGAAGGGGTGGATATACAACCTATTTGAATTGATATAATATCATCTATCATATGTTGGATTATAGTTCCAATGAAGTACGAAATGATCTGCACACTAATCTGAAACAATGCTCTACTCTATTCACAATATGCTCAATTTTGCATCACACATGTAGGCGAAGCACCATCCTATTCTTCTTATCCTCATCAAAAGCTCGAGATTCATCTCATATATATATATATATACCACACTTTGTGCCTTAATTCAAAATTCAATTTTCATCAAGATAGGTTGGCATGGACCTAATATAAATCCCACATAAGATAAAGTTACTTGCTTATACTTTTCCAAAACATCAAACGTGTTAGGTTGGCCCAAAAATAAGACCTAAACACAAAACCTTCATATGTTCATACAATTCGCCAAATGTGCGACCTTAAAGCTCGATCTTCCTTGAAATTCCCACTCAACTGACATCTAATAGCTTATCCGCATCACCGCAAAAAAAAATAGTTATCCGCGAAGAAATACGAAATCTCCCACACTGATACTCTGTTAAAAAGTAACTGCGATATACAGGGCTAAACACTGGCATACATATCTTTCGGGAAACTTCATAGAATGTCACAAAAGATTGAATATAGCTACACCTAATGATCTCAAAACTGTTGATTGATTTGTCATTGATGTCAATTGATGTCAAAGGTGCATACAATATCAAAGATGCAAAATGGTGATGATGCAAAAGTGTGGATGCAATAGTGAAGGTACTTGTTCATTCCTTTCATGGTGATGATGCAAAATGGTGATGATGCAAAAGTGTACTTGTTCATTCCTTTCAAGGTGTTGATGCAAAAGTAGTATCTATCCTTTGCTTCATGCCAACTTTATGACATAGTTGCTTCATGTCAAAGTGATTGAGCATGATCATTCAAATTTGTCATTAATATCAAAGCGAACTTTACAACAATGTTGTAGTGGTATTTGTCCTTATGATATTGATGCAAAAGTCTTTATAATAGAGTTGTTGTGGTCTGTGTTCTTTGATGACATCTTTATGATAGAGTTTTGTATAAACAAGGTATTCAGTGGAAGAGCATGAGAAAATTGTTTCATTACAAAGTTATTGTTGATTATTCAAAGGTATGTTGAGACGGTGAGTTGATAGTGTCATAAAAGCATGTTTGTTATTACAAGGTGACTGTTGATCATTTAGAGCTATAGTGAAATGGTATTTAGTGAAAGCGTTTTGCATAAAAGATTGTTGTTAAAGGCAGAGTTTTGGGAAAAAATTGTTATTGTTTCTTATCTTTCACAAGGTTGGCATTGCTTCTATTTCTTATCTGTCTCAGAGGCTTACAAAGGGCGAAGTAATATGGTGGTAACCCCATTTTAGGGTTTTGGTTGCTAAGATCACTATAACTTATAACCTAAAGTACTAAGCATATAAAAAACCCTAGGTCTATTCTATATCCTAAGAGCATTAGGGTTTATGTCTTTTGAAGGTCTTCAATGAAATGTTAACTTTATGTTTTAATCAGTTGTTGACTTACTATACCCAGTAAAAAGTCACTTAAGTGACATCTTGAGGGTTGAAGCACATTGATGACCAACCTCTACTCTTAGGTGATACCAATTGGACAAGTTAAAGACTTATATCATATCGCCCAAAGTAAGATCAATGAATATTATTTGATTGATGGAATGACATGGTTTGAAGATCAAAGGTCTTAGTTTAAACTCGGAGAATGATTACTTCACAAGCCTCCACTTTGACTGGCATATGGGTGTCATAGCCCTAGTTTTCAGTTACACACAATTTGGAAATTATATTGTGGCAGCGATAGATTTAATAATGAAGCTAGTGCATTGAGCTTTTTCTAATCCTGGTACGGGCTCTGTGTGAGAGTGTTGAAGAATACGATACCACATTTTTGTCAAGACAATGCATAGTGAGAGAGATTTGTATGACATAATATAAAAGGGTTTATGATTGTATTCATGAAATGAATTTTCCTTTACACATATTAGTTTGATCTGAGTAAAATCACAAGTGACTAGAGTTTGATTGAGGACAATGTGTGAATTTGTTTAACAGTGCCCTGAATGTGCAAATGGTCATGTGACTGAAGTTTAATGTTGTCGAGGGTTGATAATCATTCCATGAGACATGATTGTGTAAAAGTCTTTGTGTGTCATCTATTTGTTCATTCAAAGAAGGTTATAGTCAAGATGTGTGCAGAAGTTGAGGATTCATTGTTCATATTTACATCAGTTTAAAATTTGTTTGTGTTTGTTGTGTTAAGGGGTTTCTTCTAAAGAAGTGATTATCCATGTCTGCAAGGAGGGTAAAGTGTTAATTGTCTATTTGTGAAACAAGGGAAATTGATGTTTTGAAGCATATTGTAAACATAGTAGTACTTTGTATTTATGTCCTTTATTTCTCATTGGAGTTGGTGCTCTTGTTCTTCATTTGGAGTTGGTGCTCTTGTTTCATCATTGGAGTTGGTGCTCCTATTTGTCATAAGGAGTTGGTGCTCCTAGGCATATTCTATTCAGTGACAATTTGGTCAGTGAAACCTAATGGTGAACAAATTGTGAGGATTGGATTGGTTCTTCAAACCCAACCAACCCACACAATGGTTTTTCCCTTTCTAGGGCTTTCCACATAAATCTTGTGTCATGGTGACTTTTGTGTGTTTGCATTGAAGTTTGTGCATCTCAAAAGTTGTTTAATTGCTTAGTTTTTGTGCATCATTGATTCACCCTCCCTCTCAATGATCTTGAGTATTCCTAAAAAAAATATCGAAAATCGCAGAGTGATATCTCCACTTGTGATGGAGTGTGGACCCAAAAACTGACGCACTTAACCACAAAATTGCTAGAGAAAATACTTAGCCAATCCTATATAACCATATTTTCTAGACCAACTTGCTATGCACATACATCATAAAAAATACTTCCAAACTATGCTAGAATGATCATAACAATGTTGACATCAATGACAACATTGGTTCAAGCAATATATGCACCTCATGCTCATGTTGCCAAACTACATCATCAATGACAAACTTCCAACTTCCAATAGAAGGGATACTCCTTTCCTTGATCTTAGTTTCATTTCCCCCATGGCATTACCTGCAATTTCCAACATCGCCATTTTTGACTTTCTTCCTTTCATTCTTCTCTCTCCTAGTTTTGGTTTTTCTTTGATTGCTAGACTTTGGCTTATGGATCTATTTTCTAGTATGCCCTCTTCCTCTTCTCTAAAGTCACCGTCTTCTTCTTCCTTAGAGGTATCTATTACTTCCTCCTGATTTTCCTTGGTGGGAGTGTTCTTGTTTTCGCATGTCTTTCTAGTATGTTCCTCTTGCTCCATGCTATTTTGGGTCTCATTTGTGTTCCACTTGGTGCCATTTCCTTTGGTTGGTTCATATTCTTTCGTTGTCACTTTAATCCCTTGGGACTCTTTAGACTTCTTTTCCATTATTTTGAGATTATTTCTTTCACTATGCTCCTCTTGTCTAATTGTGGGCGTCTTAATTAGGGATTTTGTCACTCCTTTCTTCCCACTTTCCATCTGCTTCATTACCCCAGGGTTTTATTTTTCCACTCCTCCAGAGGCACCACCCTAGTCCTCATTGGATGTTTCCAATTCCTCGCTTCCTAGGGTTTCCTTTGACCCCATTCTAGCTACTCTTCTTGGTCTTGAATCAAGTAACCTCTGATACCCTATTTTTCCCAGCCTTGGTACTCCTCTTTTGAATGCCCCTTCTTTTTGCATTTTTTACATATGTTTGAAACTTCTTCAATTTCCGTCTTTTGTTGCCATACTTTGGAAGCCAATAAGATTTATATCTCTATCGACAGGGGAGTAGGCTTGATCTTGACACAAAGTCAAGTGTACATACTATAGTCTTGTTCCTCCATGGTTTGTCAAATTTTACAAAGGTGCCCAATTTGTTTCCTATTTCCATCAAGGTTTCTTCCAACCAATATTTCGATGGTAAATTGTATAACCTCAGCTAGATCGAGATATCCAAGATTTCTTCCTTTAATGGATTGAAATTACCCTCCCAATCCTTAATGTATAAACGCTGGCGACCCATCATATATGGTCCTTGGTTCAAGATCTACCTCTTTTCTCTTCTTGTTGGGCACTTGTCTAATTAGCATCCGTTGGGCATGGTTTTGAGGGTTATTCATTGCCCCCAGTTTACTTCACACCATTTCTTAACCCTAATCAAAGTCGGCCATTTGCCAATCCATTTCATAAAGAAAGCTTTTTCTTTTAGCTCTTCTATCTTCCTAGTAACTCCTTCACCTTCTAAATGAACTACACAACATCTCTTCTCTACCCTAGGAAAACTTGGGATCTTATTCACACCTATGGCAAGATTATTTGTCTCTCTCCATGATGCTTGCTCACCTCTTGGCTCAACTTGCATGTATCTCGGATCATACCAGTTTCCTTTGCAATCTTTTAAGTGTCATTCCTGGTTCTTTGGGTTGTTGCGCCAACCCTTCTGAAACATCTATGGGCCAACTCTGTCTAGGCCTTTTCAGTGATACTTCCATCCCCATTGCTCTTTGTTGAACAACCTCTATTGATCCCTTGTGTTACCTCCATTTTGTTCCCATCTTCATCTTTTGTGATCTATGTAGCCCTTTGTAGGTTTGAAAAATCTCCTTTGTCAATTTCACTCCATCTGCTTTTTTTGATTTTTTTATTAACCTTAGTATGAATGTGTTTTCTATTTCAGCCCATATTTCATCATGCCATGAATTTTTTTTTGGATGGGCTAATTGGACAATTATTCTCAATTTAAATTAGCTAAAATGCAACTTTTGTAGGAATAATAACAATGGGGGTAAACAATTTCAAATGACATATTACAAAGTTGTCAAGGCATGACATAAAAGGTTACAAGAGTCATTCTAATAATGTGACCCACAAAAATAATTGATGCCTATGCAAAAAGCAAAGTGAAGACCAAATTTATTGTTGATTCATCAACATGAACATCTAGTGACTATGACACATATGTTGGTTGGGATGAGGAGGACCTTCCAACATTTGGGCATAATTATTCTAATGCCACACCATATTCCATGTCAACACTTCCAAAAAACCTAACACTGGTGAGAGAAATATGAATGTCTATTTTACACCTTTGCACTACCAACTATCATTAGAGAGCACAAGATGGAGAAAAAATGTTCTTACATAAGCAAAAATGGCAATAGAAATTTTTCAATATTACTTGTGCGTCTCATTCAATGTTAATCTCCTTATTGGCAAGCCATGCTCGATGGCATCACTATTACAAGTCCTAGTTTCACAACCGCATTATATGAGAACCTTAGAGTTGAGTTATTGAAAGAGGTAGTGTAAGATGTTACTAAGCTAGTTGCTAAGCATTGCAAGCAATGATAGATTATAGGTTGCAACATTATATTTGATATGTAGATTGATGGAAGGAACCGTATATTGCTCAACTTTCTTGTTGCATTGGGTAGTGGCAGCATCTTCCTAAAATCAACAAATACATCAAATAGAGTGAAAACATCACTTGTTATTTTCACTATTTGATGAAATTGTCATAGATGTTGGGTCACAATATGTAGTCCAATTTATCACTAGTAGTGTAGCAAATTGTGATAATAAACAAACTTTTGTGTAAAAATACCCCACATTGTTTTTGAGCCCATATGTAGCACAATGGCTTAATTTGACCCTTAAGGACATTAGGAAACTTAATTGAGTTAAATCTACAATAAAGAGGGAGAGATCCATCCCCAAATGCATATGTAACCACATTAGGGTGTTGAGCATAACACGATTCTTCACCTAAGGGAGCTTATGAGACCATGCGCAACAAGGTTCGCATCTAATTTTCTGCATAGCAAAAATTATTTGCCCAAAAGACATATCTCAAATGTATGTTTATTCCATTGGAATGGGTAGAGTGCCCATTTGATAGTCAGATAGATGGTATCACCATTTCACACCTTTTATTTGATAAGACATTTTGTATAGATGCATAGAGGTTGCACAAATTTCATTGGATGGCTTGAGATTGTGTAATTAGTCTAATGTTCATGCAATGGTGGGAGTACTTTGGCCATGATGCCAAATCACTTCATTGGATGGCAATGCAAATTCTAACCCAACCATGCAATTATTTTGCATGTGAGCAATCTTATAAATATATTTGAACATATACACCCTAAGAAACACAACCAATTGAACCAACAACAAATGAATGACTTGGTCTTCTTCCACCACAACCTTCAGTTTTGCTTAAGAAAATTTGAAGTCGAATACTTTCCAATTATGACCAACAATTTTACAACATACACTCATAGGTCAAGAACATGTGCATGCATTTGTCATTATTAATCTCAAGCAATGTCGAAAATGATCAACCAATTGAACTTAACGAGATTGATCCTGATTTAGAATGGATTGCAACCAATGAGAGGGAGTCTTCATTTAGTAAAAAGGATTTGACTATTTATGAGGTTTTGGATGATTGTGACCTTACTTGTGTGGAGAACACAAATGTAGGGACGTCGACTTTCACTTCATGTTTCTCGTTATTGCTGCCTTAGAGGTTGTTTGAATCTTTTGTTTATGACAATATACAATATGTACTAAAATTGAAAATTAGTAGGCAAAAGCTTTGAGTTTATTTTCAAAAGACTAGCTAGCTTAGCAAGTACAATCTTTAGGATTCCAACATTCGAATAGAGTTTGAGTTTGCACCTCGATTCATAGAATTTTGTCTGATCTTTGAAGAGGCTCGCCATTTGAATTCAAAACAAATTACCCTCATAAACATTTCAAAGAAGATATGACGCCAAGCATCAAGCAATGCTTTTCAAAGAAACAGCGTCAATGTTTGAATGATACACACAGAGAAAACAATTTTGGAAAATGATCAGGAACATGTTAGCGCTTAAAGTATTCTAAGTAAAACATTGGTAAGATATGCGCCTTCTGGATATGATGGATCAATAGGATGATCTGCAGCAGCTCCAGCTTGCCGAAGCACTGTAATTCTTCTACCTACTGAAGAAGCTGCCCTCTGCAAAATCCAAATTTGCCAAATGACTTGCATGCATATAAATAACCATAAAGATGGCTCAAAAATACAGTTTTTGAACTTTTTGATTTAATATGACAGAACAAAAGCTGTAAGTGAAGCAAAATTATAGCCAACATTATCCAAGTTTGCAACTACTACAATAGATAATGTTTTCATAATTCTGATTTTCATTATGTAACCGCAATGTAGATTTAGGACCCAGTATTCCTTTTGCGGGAAGAAAGCTGTTGATCTTGCTAACAGCATCCTTTCCTGTAGTATTTGAGTGCTTCTGGATTTAAGCTGTAGGTCTTTTCTTTTTTATTTAATTAATGTTTTGGATCTTTAAGGTAGAAAATCAAAACATGGTCTGAAGGGGAGGTGTTAAAATGAGAGCACTAGGGTGATATAGAAGAATGACTAAAAAGCAAATTAAAAGAGCGATGAAATTGTGATAGGGTTTCAAAATATGTTAAGAATTGATATGATTATTACATGGGTAATATTATGAATGAAAATGCATTAAAATTATGAAATAATATATCAAGAGAGTTATGTATAATAAAACAACTGCAAAAATAAGGAAATTAAATGTCATGCAGTTGTAATCATTAAAAAATTTAAATATATTACATAAATTATTACAATTATAAACATAAATGTAATAATTGTGGACAATGAGGTTTCAGACAAAAAATTAAGGAAATGACAATAAAATTGTTCTCAATATGACAAGAAATTACCAAAAAAAATATTGTTAAAATTAAAAATTAAACATGTGAAGGGAAAAATGAAAGAATAATTAATAAGATGCAATTTTTTAATAGATTAAGAGAATAATGATTTTTTTATAAAAGTAATAAAATATATTATTATAAAAAATTGTTAGCAAAAAATAATGCTTAATAGATGATAAAGTTAATCATGATAACATGTAGAATATATAAAAATAGAAAATGATTATAATAAGAATTACTGATAATAGCAAGAATGCAAAACGTAATTAGATTTCCACAATCTATATGAAATTAGCTTTTCTGCTTCTGGATTCGATTGTATTCTAGTTTTTCTGGTTCTGGATGAAAAAACTAGAACACAATTGAATCCAGAAGCAGAAAAACTAAGAACACAAAATTTATAATAAAATTAATTAATATTAAGTTACTCAAAATCTCAAACAAATGAATATGAAAAGAATAAAATATTATAAGTAAAAGGAATAAGATAATATAATTATAATTGAACTGAAAGTAACATATTATTAGAAAAGTTGTAACTAATATTAAAAGAAAGAATAAAGTGAAAATTATTTGAAAAACAGAAAAAAAATCTGAAGTACCAATAAAATAAAAAATAATTCATCAATTATATTAAAAATGGAATAGAAATAAAAATATATAAAAATAATAAGCAGAATCATAAGAATTGATGTTTTAACAGTATAAAATATTGTGTAAAGACATATATTATAATAGCTTAACATAATTGAATTAAAAATAGAGTGAAGATATAATTTTTACAAGCGTGTATGTATTGAATGTCAAGCAAAAAAAATTAATTATTGGAGATCCAAACAACAACAGAGAAATAAAACAAAGTAGGGGGGAATCAAATGAAGAATTTACACGACCACTAGTCAGACTCTGGAAAAGAAAAATTCGCAGAAAGAATTCCAAATATCATCTGAAAAAAATTACTCCAGACCCCGCACGCCATGTTGGAAATGGACAAACAGAAGGTTGGGAAGGGATTTCGGATGGAAGCAAAATTGTCCTGCGCGGCCTACAGTGCAAGATTCATGTCTACAATGGAACACAGCTTACTTCCACCAAGATCGGAAAGCTTGGGCTACAGAAGAACGCAACTCCTGGAGAAAATGGGAATGTACAGATAACAGGAGGGCAACTATAGAAAAGAATAGCAATCGATTGCCATCGAAGCCAATGCTATCCCGCTTGGGGATCCTCCAAACAAAAAAGAAAGCACAAAAAGTGATTACCAACTTCAGTGGATGCTGCTGAGATTTTTCAGGACTATTTTAAAGTGGGTGGTCTCATGAATTTTGTAGCATAGTTTAAGTTTAAAAGTTTAAGCTCTTATATTTATGGAAGCTGGGGGTCTCATGAATTTTATTATTTTGTATATTCAATTCAGCAGAGTAAATAAATATAAAATAATAAAAAAATTAATTGGTGAGAATTTTAAAACTTCATATGATTGACAAGTGGCAGAAAAAAGCCTAAGCTGGTGGGGCAATTTCTAGCCCCACCCCTTTTGCACCTGCTTAAGTTCTTGAGCTAAAAAGTAGGGACTGCTATTGTTGAGAAAAATATTCTAATTAATACTGTAGTACTTTTCTTTTTTTTGCTTCATGAGATCCCCCTCCTCCTTCAAAATAGATCCCGAAGCCACCATGGGACCTCAACCTTAGACAACACGCCTTCTACATGAAATGGGCAGGGTGATTGGCCATCCAAAGCTAGGGTTCAGAAATGGTGCGAAGAAAGTTGAGAAACATAGGTAAAACTCAACCATACCGTGGGACTTCTCCATAGTTGAGTGTGAATCAAAGGTGAAAAAGGAAATAATTTTGAGCAGCCCTCTAGTTATTAATGGAATCCGTTTTTTTGTTAAAGATTGGATTGCTTCAAAAGGCCATTTAGTTAACAGAATCAAATGTCTGAAATATACAGAAGGCCATTTAGTTAATAATGCCAAAGATATTGGGGAACTTGCTGCCAGTTTCTTTAGGTCACTCTAAACAAGGATGACAACCCCAATGACACCTTAACCTCAAAGTTCTTGCATGGATCTTTTCGATGTGATGGAAGTCTAGAAAGAGGAAAACAATTCTCAAGGATCTAAACAATACTTTTGTTGCATTGATTCCAAAGAAAAGCACAATTGAATCTTTGGATGATTTTTGGCCCATTTCTTTGTGCAACAAAATATACAAAATAATTTCCAAGGCAATATCTAACAAATTAAAAGGAATATATTTAAATATAATTTCAGAGGAACAAAGCAGGTTCATTCATGGGCGATCCATTATAGACAAAATAATCATTGCACACAAAGCCATTCACACACTTGAAAAACGCAAAGCAAAAAGGATGTTGGTAAAATTAGACATAAGAACGGCATACGACCATATCAATTGGAACTTTCTTCTAAAAGTTTTGCAGATTTTTTTTTTGCAAAGATTGGTGTGGATGGATAGGCAGCTGCATCTCGTATCTAAGATTCTTGGTCTTGGATAATGGGGACCCCTGGAGTTTCTTTGGTTCTTGTGGACTAAGATAGAGAGACCCATTGTCTCCATTCCTATTTATTATAATGGATGAAGCTTTGAGAAGATGCATACAAGCATAAAATCAAAGGGATAAATGGAAAGGAATAAAAATAGCCCCAAATGTAAGTCCTGTGACTCATCAACAATGTGCTGATGACACTCTCCTATTTGGAGTTGCCAACCAGAGAGAAGCAGAGTCAATGAGGAGCATTTTGGACGACTCTTGCAAGGTTTCTAGGAAAAGGGTGAACAAACAAAAGTTAGAAATGTTTTTCTTCAATACAGACCATAGAACTCAACAAATGGTCGCTGAGACTTTGGCCTATAAGATTGGCTCTCTTCCTGGTAAGTATTTGGGAATTCCTCTTTTCATCAGTGCAGGCAAATCAAAGTTTTGGGATCCCTTGATCACAACATGCAACAAAAAAATCAATTCATGGAAGGGGCGGTGGTTGTCTTCTACAGACATAATACTAATGCTCAAGGTGGTTATCTTTGCCATTCAAATCTTTTTGCTCTCGTGTTTGAAGATGCCAAATAAAACCATGAATGCCTTTAACCTCAAAATGAGAAGCTTCTTCTAGAAAGGCACCTCAGATGATGAAAAAATTTCCCTCTAATGGCATGGGAGAAAACATATAAACCTAAAGCAGTAGGTGGAGTTGGATTGAGAAAATGTAACATTCCAAACAAAGCTCTAGGAGCAAAACTTGCTTGGGGAATATACACAAAGGAAAAGATGAAGTGGGCAAAGATTCTTCAAAATAAATATCTAGATTCTGATTCTCCAAATAGAATAATCACTACTCAAAATCCTATCTCGGGATTGTCAATTTGGAACTTCATCGTAGGCTACAGAGATTTAATCACCAAAATTACCACATGGGAAATTAGAAATGGAAGGAAGGCTCTCTTCTGGGGAATTCTTGGAATGGATATGACACTCTTTTTAAAACTCCCAAACATGAAAGTAACTAGAAATACATTAAAAGCTTGTTGGGGCAAAAATGTAAGGGACTACATCACAAAGGTTGCTAGTGGGGGCTTTAGCAAATGGAGTTGGAAAGCCTCCAAGATATACACATTCCAGCAGATCAAAAGTTAATTCTAGAAGAAGCTTTGGCTGATAGGAAACTATTCATAAGTGAAAAAGAGGATTGCATTAGATGGTGTGGCTCAAAATCAGGAAACTATAATGTAAAGCTGGGTTACAAATTGCCAGAGGCAGCTAGAAAGAAAGCAAGTTGGCCTTCACATTAATGTTGGAATAAGTATTGTCTCCCCAAAGTGGGAGCCTTTGCATGGGCTGCTATTTAGAAAAAGATTCTCATGGCTGAAAGGCTGAGGAGGATGGGTTTCCCAGGTCCTCAAAATGTGTAGTGTATAAAAAAAGAAGAAATAGAGGACCATTTGTTGCTAAACTGCTACTTTGCATGTGCATGTTGGCAATCAGTGCAAAAGAAACTCAACTGGTATGGTCTCAGGCGCAAGATATTCTAGAACTTCAACTCTTGGCCCTCCCTTTACAAGAATGCCAACTTTTCCAACATTTGGATTGCATGCCCTTCAATTGTCCTAGGGAAATTTGGAAGGAAAAGAACAAAGAATGAGATAAAAGAAGATGCATACAATTCGTGGAGAGAATGCCACTTTATATAGATTCATGAAACATCATATTACAACCAATTCATTAAAGAGCTACGACAACCTTATTAATGACCTACTAAACACCTAATTTATTACATACAAGTGTAATCATACACTTTATCATGTAATTATTCTAATATCCTAATACTAAGGACTCCTTCAAAAGCTCTTTGGTTTCTTAGGAGACTATAATCAAACATAAAGAGGAAGAGAAAGTAAATATTATGATTAAAACATGACAAATTCAATGTGCAGTTCAAGCTTGTGATTGTTTTGAAAATAATCCTAGCATTGACTAATGCTCCTGCATACGGGTGCACAAGCAATCACCATCAACCAAAAAAATGTTCAAGTTCAATTTTCTCTTCTGGTTCAATTTTTCTTTGCTTTAGTTGGTTTTAGTGTTTTGCTTCAGGAAGTTTCAATTCAATTTTGGCTAAGAATGGAATCATCAAGTTGAAGAGTTTAACAAGAAATTATAGTTGAGAGGAAGATGGAATTTTTTAGCAAAGATGGAGGTTCGTAAACCTCTCATCCTGCCGAAAAGGCTAAGTCTTCTTTGTTTTCAGCCCATTTTGGAGTTTACAAACTTAATAATTCGCTGACGGATTTTAAAGTTTTTCATCTCGCCAAATCATCAAAAAGAAGACAGGTTTGAAAGAAAGAAGTTTGAAAGATTTTTCAGCAACATCATTAGTTAGCAAACCTTTAGTTTTGCCGAACCACTTGGTTCATGAATGTTGATGTTATTGTACAGCATTGGGTGTCACTTCCAGCCCGATCTCCTTTACACTATTGATAAATTAAATGATAGCCATTGGCTATTTAATTTATGGAGATAGCGATTCTATGAAGAGGCACGCCTTCTATATTAAATGATAATTAAATATCATGAAGGCTCGAATTAATGAAGGTACACGATTCTTGATGAGGCCGACCTCTTGTGTATTGAAGACGTGATGTTTCAAAGAGGCTGGCATGCTTTGAGGAGGCGCGATTTCATGAAGGCACAACTTTTGATGAAGGCCAACTTATGTCTTGAAGAGTCACGACCTTCCCTTCATCTTGTATATATGCTCAATGATCTTTCATTGTTGATCATTCATTCATTTTTTTACAAGTTCAATTCATACAAGTGTGAGTTTGTCATCAAGAGCAGTTCAAGTTTCTGTAGAAGGCTGAGTTTATTATCAGCAGATTGCATCACCTTGTTACTGTGTTTGCATCTGATTGTGGTGCTTCTAATTGGCCTTCTTAGCGGCCCTTTGTAAACGAGATATTCTTTGTGACATTCAATATATAAGTGATATATTGTTGCTGGGTTTTTCTCCCTCAAGTGGAGGGTTTTCCCAGGGTATATGCTATGTTATTGTATCTGATTTTTAAATTAATTTTCTGTGCTTTACATCTGATCATAAAACTAACATGGTATCAAAGCGGGTTTAAGAAAGATCATGATCAGATTTAGTCAAGCAGCAATATACTCTATTCTTATTCTCATCCTTGATTGCATCTATCTTATCATCAAGATGGTGAACAGACTTAAGATCGAAGATAGACTTGAGGGAGCATCTAACTTCACATCTTGGAGATTCAGGGTCATGCTCGCCTTGGAGGAGAATGAGTTAGCAGCATTCGTGGAGGGCAAAATTCCCGAACCATTTGATGAGAATGAGAAATTACAATGGAAGAGAAATGGCACTAAAGCGAAAAAGATGTTGGTGGATTCCGTAAAAGACCACATTGTGCCAATTATCTCCAAGCTAAAATCTGCAAGAGATATGTTCAAGACTTTGGAAGAGATGTATGAGATCAACAACACAAGTCGGGCTCTTGCATTAAAGCAGCAACTTCATCATGTGAAGATGGAGAAAGGAGAATCCATCATATCTTACTTCATGAAGATCACCGAGTTGAGAGATCAGCTCTCTACTATTGGGCATATTGTTGATAGCAAGGATTTGACCATGCTGGCTCTTAATGGTCTTCCTTCATCTTGGGAGTCATACATTCAAGGAATAAGTGCAAGATCAAAACTCCCTAAGTTTGATCGTTTGAGGGCTGATTGTATTCAAGAAGAGTCTAGGTTGGCTGCGAGAGGTATTGGTCAAAGCTCTACAAATGAAGACATTCATGTTCTTGCCACTCATTCCTCAAAGAAGAAAGGGAAAGAAGGAAAAAAAGGATATTTCAAGCGAAATAGGGATAAGGGCTCTGATGGTGCTCCCGCATTCAAGAAGAAGAGGGACCTCTCTCATGTTCAATGTTTTAGATGTGACAAGTATGGTCACTATGCAAAGGATTGTCCTACCAGGCCTAAGCAGCAGGCTTCCATTGCAAATGTTGGTGAGATCTCTCCGCAGAAGGATTTAGGTGGTTTCCTATTCTATTTAGCTCTTTCAAGCAATGTGCCTACCGACAACAATACTTGGTTAATTGATAGTGGTGCCTCTCGCCACATCACCGGATTTAGAGAGCGTCTAACTGATTTGGTGGAGAGAGATTCTAGTGTTCAAGTAATCATTGGAGATGATGCTAGTTATTCTGTGAAAGGAGTTAGGACCTCCTCTCTCCACTTGGGTTCCGACATTACCTTGCAGTTGAGTGATGTCCTATTTGTTCCGGGCATCAAGCGGAATCTTGTCTCTATCTCAGCCTTGGAAGACAAGGGGTACCAAGTTGCATTTTCAGAAGGTAAAGTTCTTGCATGGCCAAAGAACTCAAGTATCAAAACTGCTCGGGTGATTGGAGTTCGACATGAGTGCCTCTACAGACTTTGCACTCGTCCACTTCAGGTGTTGGTGCATGATTCATCAAGTTTGTGTGAACTATGGCATAGAAGATTGGCTCACCTTCACTTTCAAGCACTTCCTACCATGGAGAAGATGGTTTCAGGCCTTCCGAAACTCAACCAGGAGCATGAAGGTACTTGTTGAGGCTACGCATTGGGTAAGAATACTAAAGGTCCATTTCATAGTAGTGAAAGTAGATCTAAATGTATTCTTGATATTATTCATTCTGATTTATGTGGTCTAATGTATTACACAGGTAATTGGTAAAATATTCGATGTATTAACAACGAGCAATGTGCTCAATAAATAATTTACAAGATGTACAAGGATAAGATCGAACACGATCTTATCTCAAGAAAAAGAAGGAAGTTTCTAAAAGAAACTTCAGATAAGATCTCAGACAACAGAGATGATCTTATCTAGACATTTTACAATATTTTACATAGTTGAGCATTAATAAATAAATAAAGAATATTATTTTAATACCCTCCCTTAATGCTCAATCTATCAACTACACCAAGATGCCCCCTGAATTTTACAAACTTATCTGTATTGAGCGACTTGGTGAGAATGTCTGTTGTCTGGTCCTCTGTCGAAACATACAGCAACTGAACTGATCCGTCTTCAACCAACTTCCGAATGAAATGTCAATGAGTTTTCACATGCTTGGTTCGCTCATGGAAGACCGGATTCTTGTCAAGTTTGAGAACTCCCCGACATCACGGTAACAGGTCGGACTCCTCGCTTTGAGATATGATATTCGCAAGACCGGGCGGCCAAACCGCCACATGCTGCTTTTACCGCCCCTCAATACTCGCTCGTCAAGAGAGCAATTGCTCATCGCTTACTAGTCCATGTGATCAAGATCGATCCCAAATTGAACATACCAGATAAAGTTGGATTTCCGCCATCAATCAACCTCGCCTAATTTGAATTGGCCAGGAATTCACGGAAGTGTAGGGATCGCGGACTGGTGCGTAAGAGTCCAAAATCATTAGTACCCTTTCGGGTGATAACGCGAACACACGCTTCGTTGTTACTTCCAATGATCGCCTCTTTAAATGCCATGGCTGCGGATATGTAGCTCATCGCAAAACCTTCCGCGTCAGTCTAGTGGCGTAGGATAGATGAGGTTGCCCACTATTGCCTGAACAATGTTTCATCTACTACAGGTGAATCAGACTTAGCTGACAACTTAAGCCCTTTTTCCATGGGTATGGAGGCAGGTTTGCAATCTTGCATTTGGAACTTATCCACAAGACTTCGAGCATACTTGGATTGGGAGATGAAAAATGCCGCCTTCCGTCAGCTAAACCTCAACACCTAAAACAATACGTGTGAGGCCCAAGTCCGGCTATGTCAAAAGTTTTGTAATAAATCCTGCTTGATCTCAGCGGACAAATGTGTCGAATCGCCAAGACGATCAAGTCATCCACATAGACAAACAATTAGGATGTCATTACCGATTCTTGACATACAGGTTCGAGTTAGATGGACTCCTCTGAAAGCCATGATCTGTGAGGTACTTGTCAATTTTTATGTACCAAGCCCGAGGAGCCTGCTTCAGGCCGTAGAGTGCTTTGACCAATCTGCACACCTTCTGTTCTTGACCAGCAACTTTGAAACCTGGAGGCTGCGTCATGTATACTTCCTCCTTCAACTCACCGTTGAGGAAAGCACTCTTTACATCCATCTGATGGACCTTCCAACCAAATTGGGCTGCTAAGGCAAGGACGAGCCGTATGGTACTCATTTTGGTTGTAGGAGCAAAGGTCTCTCATAGTCAATGCCTTTTCTCAGGAGAACCCCCGTAAACTGTGATGAGCTTTGTACTTATCAAGGGTTTTGTCAGCCTTGTACTTAACTTTATACACCCATTTGCAGCTAATGGGCTTCTTCCCTGGAGGAAGATCAGAAAAGACCCAAGTGTGATTTTTTTGAAGACTCTGGTATTCAGATTCCATCGCCTTTTCCCACTCAGGTATCCCTTTTGCCTCTGAATATGTCTGAGGCTCATAAACACTGTGGATGTTGGCCATGAGAGCAAAATTCACTGTAGACTGTTGTTTGCTCTTGTTTCTGGATGATCTACCCTCAATGAGCTCATCAACACGAAGATCGTTGATAGTCTTAGCCCACCATTTCGGCCAGAGAGTAGAAGTGCCAACATCAAATGTAACAGGAGGAGCTAGAGCTGGTTGCTGTTCTGGAATAGGCTTAGTAGGGTGATTGTCACTATCATCCAGAGGAAACTCAGGTTGAGCATCATCAAAGACTGAGTCTTCGTCATCCCTCCCATTAGGTGAACCTAACGGAAGTTGGACGCTCTCATCAGGAGCCGGCAGAGGTTGATCCTCTGAATGCTGAGTAGGAGAGGAAAGGTGAAATGGTCCTCGTTCCTCATCAAAGACAACATCTCGACTAAAGATAAGACGATCAGTGTCTATGTCAATCAGCCTGTATGCCTTGTGGTTGTCACTGTACCATGTGAACATTAGTTTCTGGCTCTTGGAATCCAACTTCGAACGCTTGGCCTCTAGAATCCAACCATATGCAAGAGAGCCGAAAACCTTCAAATGACTGATCCTAGGTTTGCGACCAGTCCAAACTTCCTCAGGAGTCTTCCCCTTAACAGCATGAGTGGGTGACCTATTAAGGAGATAGACTAAAGTATTGACTGCTTCTGCCCAAAACTTGGTAGGAACACTCCTGTGTTGCAACATGGAGCCAGCCATCTCAACAATCGTACAATTGTGCCGCTCTACAACATCGTTTTGCTGAGGAGTGTAGGGTGTGGTCAACTGACGTTTTATCCCATGAGTATCACAGAAGCTGGAGAATGCACTAGAACAAAATTCCCCCCCATTATCTGACCTAAGAGTTATAATACAAGAACTAGACTCTTTTTCAACCAAGGCCTTAACCTTCTGAAATACAATAAAAACTTCTGATTTTTGCTTAAGAAAGTACACCCACATTTTCCTACTATAATCATCAACAAAGAGAAGAAAGTACTTGCAACTAGTTACAGAAGAAGTAGACATAGGCCCACAAATATCAGCATGAACTAATTGAAGTACCTTAGAAGCGTGCCAAGAGTCGCCATCCTTGAATGGTGTGCGATGCTGCTTCCCGGCCTGACAAGCACCACAAACGCCCTGATGCTGAGTCTGAATGTCAGGTAAGCCATCTACAAGTCCCTCCCGAGCAAGTTGAGAGATATAGTGCACGTTCAAGTGCCTGTACCACTGGTGCCAAAGACTGACAGCTGAATTTCTCGCTACCAAGGCTAACTCCAGAGAATCACCAGTGTCCACAAGCTTGTAAAGGCCATGATCCTCTATCCCAATGGCCACCGTTGTGAGAGTCTTGCGATCTACAATTGAACATCTGTGCGAGCTGAACACCACATCCATCTGGGGAGAATGCCGCATTATCTGACTGACTGAGAGCAGGTTGAGCTCTATATCAGGTACATAATACACGTTGAGGAATATGAGATCCCTCCCGCCATACTGAACCTAAATAGTGCCTGTGCCGACAATTGTGTATTCCTCACCTCCTCCAAAAATCACTAAGTCAGTGCAAGGGGAAAAGTCTGTGAACCAGTCACGCCTATGTGAGAAATGACGCGAGGCACCAGAATCTATGTACCAAGCAGAGGATTTGACATGGTCTGCTGGCCTTTGCCATGAGTGCATAAAAGGCAAATTCCTTCTACTCAGAGTGCTCCAGCATCAAATTATTTAAACTGGCCATCTTCATGCTTTTCGAGGCACGAAAAATGAGGTACTAAGAAGAGGCTGATGCACAAAACTTGAGGCACAAATTCCAATGCAAAAACTAAGATTCAAGTACAGTCTACAAAAAGTACAACATACGAATGGCACAAAATTCGAGGCACCCAAAAAAATCTGGAGACCAACCCAGTTGAGCTCTCGAAAACCCACCAAGAATCTGCAATTAGAAAAAAAAAATCAACTTGATCTAAAGGGTAAAAACCCTAGCCCAAAGTGCAAGAGGCCCTAGGTGGCCATTAATGGACCAGAAACTTGCAGAAACCAGCTCGAAATTCTACAAAGACGTGGCAAAAAGAAGCTAAAGGTCGTGTTTTACTATGCAGAGAGAACACGTGCAGACAACATCAAAAATCGCAGCCTGAATATTCAAGAAATGTGTTTTCAGACTTCAAGCAAACAACGACGCCAAGAGGACATAGTCGTGCGCCCAAAATGCATCTATCCTGGAGAAAATCTCGAGCTCCAAATGCAGGAAGAACCCATGTCTGGAAAAGAACAAAACGCTGCCAAAAAACACCACGAACACATGCGGCCTGAGAACACAAAGAAATATCAAACAAACACGCGTTTTTGTGACGCAGAACGAGACGCCCAAGATCAGAGAAAAGTCGCAGCAAAAAACGAGCTTCAGAAGGTAAAAACGCTACCAGAAAACTTCAAAAATCCGCGGCCAGAAATAGCACAAACTCTGCAGTGAAGTCTACAAAAAAACTCAGGAGAGAAGACGCGCCCCTAAGAACCTTGAAATCGCGCCTTCAAAAGAGAAGATTTCCAAAGGACACAAAAAAATCGCGCCGCCAGAAGAAGTCACGAAAAACGTTTGCAGAAACCCTCGATTTTTAGCCACAAAAATCCTTATGGAAAGCCCACGAAAATCTTCAATCACAGATCTTCGAAACTCAGGCACCCAATAATTTCGAAAATTCCACTGAAAATTTTTCAGAATTATAAAATTTAAAAAAAAAAATCAATTATTTCGAAAAATTTAAACAAAATAATTTAAAAAAGAAATTATTAATTTTTCGAAAAAATTGTTTTCCTGAGCTCTGATACTATATTACACAGGTAATTGGTAAAATATTCGATGTATTAACAACGAGCAATGTGCTCAATAAATAATTTACAAGATGTACAAGGATAAGATCAAACACAATCTTATCGCAAGAAAAAGCAGGAAGTTTCTAAAAGAAACTTCAGATAAGATCTCGGACAACATAGATGATCTTATCTAGACATTTTACAATATTTTACATAGTTGAGCATTAATAAATAAATAAAGAATATTATTTTAATACAATGTTTGTTTCTTTGAGTGGTTTTTTGTATTACGTTATTTTTATTGATGACTACTCTAGAAAGACTTGGATTTATTTCTTGAAATTTAAAGAATCTGAGGAAGTATTAGTGAGGTTTAAAGAATTCAAAGCCCAGGTAGAGAACTTGTTCGGGAAGAGGATCAAAGTTCCGAGATCCAATAACGGAGGAGAGTACACTTCCGGCAGCTTCCGTAACTTTTGCATTGAAGCAGGGATTAAGAGGGAGTTTTGTGTCTCTTACAATCCTCGACAGAATGGTTTTGCTGAAAGGAAGAACAAATCTATTGTGGAAGCAGCCAAAGCCATGACTCATGACCAAGATCTGCAAACCTTCCTTTGGGTAGAAGCATCTAGGGCAATAGTCTATGTTTAGAATAGAAGTCCTCACCGCATTTTGGAGAACATGACTCCCGAAGAAGCATTCATAGGGGTGAAGCTAGAAGTAAGTCATTTGAGGATCTTTGGTTGTCCTGTGTATGTTAATGTACCGAAAGATAAAAGGACAAAGTTGGAACCTTCTGGCAAGAAGGGAATATTTGTAGGCTAGAGTGAGACATCAAAAGCCTACAGAATCTACATTCCAGGTCAGAAGTTGATTGAGATCAATAGGGATGTTACATTTGAAGAGGATGTTGCATTCGGAAGATCCAAGGGCACTCACATTGAGATAGATAATGAAGAGTCTCCTCAGGATATGGAAGTTGACCATACTCTTGAGATTCAGAGGGAGGCTACTGAACCCAAAGAAGATGATGATCCAGTTGAGCCCTTGGAACCTATAGATGGGCCTACAAACATTGTGATTGGTTGTAAGAGACCTCTTTGGGCTAGGCAAACAATGCAAGAGGCAGAAAGGTTTGCAGCCCTGAGAGGAACATTCAGAGAAAGCAAGAGACCTAATAAGTTTTCCAGCTATGTTGCATTAATGAGTCAAATCATTGAATCCGAGCCTTCTAGCGTTGAGGAAGCTACTAGTCAGTAGGTTTGGAGAGATGCTATGTCTGAAGAGTATCAATCTATTCTCAAGAATGATGTTTGGGACATCGTACCTAGACCAGAAGGAAAATCTGTGGTATCTTCTAAATGGCTCTTCAAGATCAAGCATGCGGCTGATGGGAGCATTGAGAAATACAAGGCTAGGTTCGTGGCTAGAGGATTCTCACAAAAAGAGGGAGTTGACTATGAGGAAACCCTTGCTCTAGTTGCTCGCTATACTTCAGTCAGGACCATCATTGCTATTGCTGCATCTAAAGGATGGAAGATTCACCAGATGGACGTGAAGACAACATTTCTGAATGGTGTAATCGAGGAAGAGGTATATATTGAGCAACCTAATGGATTTGAGGTACATGGGAAGGAGTCTCATGTTTGCAGGCTGAAGAAGGCTTTGTATGGCCTTAAGTAGGCTCCTCGTGCTTGGTACGAAAGAATTGATCGTTACCTGTCAAGCTTGGGCTTCTCCAAGAACGATGCTGATTCAAACCTGTACTTCAAGGTAATTGATGGCAAAGCATTGATCTTGGTTCTATATGTTGATGATTTGATTCTTACTGGAGATCACCTCATTATCAAATGCAAGGAAGGAGCTTCTGAATTTGAAATGAAGAATCTTGGTCTCATGCATTACTTCCTTGGCTTAGAAGTATGGCAGAAGCCAAATGAAATGATTCTAAGTCAAGCGAAGTATACTATTGACATTCTGAAGAGATTTGGTATGATGGATTGCAAATCCATGTCTATGCCTATGGAGACCAACTTGCATAAGTTGAAAGAGGCTGCAGCTAGTTCAGATCTGGTGGATTCCACGATGTACAGGCAGTTGATTGGATTGTTGATGTATCTAGTCAATAGTAGACCGGATATTTTCTATGCAGTGAGTGCACTCAGTCAATTCATGTGTGAACCAAGGCAAATACATCTAGTTGCAGCGAAGCATATCCTGAGATACTTGCGTGGAACATTGGATATGGCTTGAGATATTCTTCAGGTGTGGACTTGATGCTGCATGGTTATACTAATTCTGATTGGGTAGGGTGTGTTACTGATCGGAAGAGCACCTCTAGATGTTGTTTCAATTTGGGGTCTGCGATGATATCCTGGTGTAGCAGGAAATAGTCTTCTGTGGCACTGAGTACAACAGAGGCGGAGTATATTGCAACTTGTGTGGCAGCTCAAGAAGCAGTGTGGCTTCAGAAGCTCCTTGCAGGATTGTTTGGACAATCAATGGAGCCAACTATCATTCATTGTGATAATCAAAGTTGTGTGAAGTTTTCTGTCAACCCTGTGTTTCATGACATAACTAAACATGTTGAGATCAAATACCACTATATCAGAGCTATGGTATTGAGGAAAACAATTCAGTTGAGGTATATCAGCACTGATGAGCAGACGTCAGACATTCTCACCAAGCCTCTCTCCAAGATAAAGCCCTAGTTGAGAAGGGGGTCTCAGTATTAGTGACCTCCTTTAATGCATTTCTCTTGGAAAGAGATTTGAGGTGCAAGCCCTTGTTAATGCATTTCTCTTTGAGAGAGATTTGAGGTGAAAGCCCTTGTTTCCACCCTCTAGAAGAGCCATGGTGGATGTCATGTGTGTGACTCCGTGACGTCACGTGAGAGAGTCCGTGATGAATTTTTCTTGTACTTGTGTTTTCACCCTCTGGGAGAGCCATGTTGAACGTCACGATGAGGTGACAACATCACGTTGAGTGATGAGCACTTGTACATACCATACATGGGTGTAGCCATGATGGTTGATATCACGATGAGGTGATATCTTTACTTTCCACATATGAGAGCAGCCATTGTGGTTGACATCATGATGAGGTGATATCTCTTGTTCAACTGGAAGTATCCTCCCTAGCTAAGAGGGAGTGTTGATGTTATTGTACAGCATCGGGTGTCACTTCCAACCCAATCTCCTTTACACTATTGATAAATTAAATAATAGCCGTTGGCTATTTAATTTATGGAGATAGCAATTCTATGAAGAGGCACGCCTTTTATATTAAATGATAATTAAATATCATGAAGGCTCCAATTAATGAAGGGACACGATTCTTGATGAGGCCGAACTCTTGGGTATTGAAGATGTGATGTTTCAAAGAGGCTGACATGCTTTGAGGAGGCACGATTTCATGAAGAAGGCACAACTTTTGATGAAGGCCGACTTATGTCTTGAAGAGTCACGACCTTCCCTTCATCTTGTCTATATTGTGATGTCCCCGCTCTAGTCAGTTCTTAGGAGCTTGTGAGTTAGTTTATATCTTGGACCCTCGTAGGCTAACATGATCTGGTTAGAGGGTCAGTGGTATTTTTTGGTGAGTTGTCATTCTCACCCCCTTTAGCTAAAGTGTGGGATTCAACACGAACGTTTGGTGTTCAGTGTTCGCCAGCTTCTGACGGCATGGAAATATATGGAGTTTGGAGGGAGTTATGGATATTTAAGTGATTTAAGTTAATTAACTTAATGCTTTATTATAAAGTCAAATTGACTTTATAAATATTATATCACTTAAATATATCATAAAGTGATTTAAAATTAAATCACTTAGGTATAAAGTGCGCTCAACTTGGGAAAGGCAATTATTTAATTGCTAACTATTGAAAAGTTAATAAAATAAATTTTAATGTATTTTATTTGGAAGCCAAGCCGTACTTTTGTTGAAACTCGTGCCTTTTGAGGATATAAGGCATTTTTGGCAATTAGAACTCATTTATGATTATTTGACTTTGCCATTTGGTATTTTTCTGTGCTATTCTTTGAGACAAGGGTTTGAGCATTTCTTCCATTGGAGAGCGAGATCTTCTTCAGTGTTGAGCATTTTTGAGACTGTGAGAGACCAGTCGAATTAGTGCATTTGTGAGGACTTCATTCAGAGGTTCTATTGAGTTATATTCAGAGTTTCTTATTGAGGTTTACTTGTTTGCAATAAGAAAGAGGGTTTCTCCACTTGGGACGCCATCTTCATGCAGTCAACAGTATTCCATAAGGCCGTACAGTTTCCTTGGGCTAGCCGTACCATTTCCTTGGCTTGGCGTATCCCCTTTTTGAAGGCGTGTTTCTCCTACAGGCCAAAGCGCCTTCTATTTTGTCATATTCTTCATTGCTTCTTTGGTGTCTACTCCTCTCTGCTCTTTGTGTCCTGTTTCTGAGTGGGAGAAGTCAAATTTGGAGCTCCGACGTTCATATTTGTCAATTTTCACCATTCCTGGCTGGCAAGTGGACTTATTTTCTTATTTAAATAATCCGGAAGCTTTCGGGTACGTTTATCATTTGTGATCTCATTGTTGTGGTTGTTTATTACTTTATGCAATTACAATTTATCAGAAATAGCTCAGATTTAAGATTTATGAGCTTTTATATGCTACGCCCCTTCTATTTCTCTCTAGAAACTTTCTTAAAAAACTAAAAAACACATAAAAAGATAATCAAAACATCAGGGGTTTGGAGAGGAGCCAGTTAGGCTCATCACAGTGGTATCAGAGCTCTGATCTTGCCAACCTGGAGGGTTAGCAGCTTCTATGCGGTCACATCAGGACATATTTGATAGATACTACTCACGCAGGGGTCTTGGTTATCAGAGAAGTACTTTTGAACCATTTCCAGTGTTTCCGTTTGACGAACAGGAGGAAGATTTTGACTTTGATAATATGGCAAACAGGGATGAGGAAGGTCCTTCTAGGAATTGTCTTGATAAAGAGGAAAGAGATGCCAGAGATGTACTAAGAGGGATGGTGGCAAGCCAAGAATAGGTGGCAAACATCCTCCAACAGCATAGTACCAATGTTCAGAACTTGAGAATTCAAAGAAGGCAAAATCAGGATCAAGCTTAGGAGGGAAGTGTTCATGGAGAAGCTCATAGGAATATTGCTCCAGCATGCACCTATGAAAGACCCACACACCCTACTTTGATACCAATGATGAGGAAGAGGCTGAAGAGGGTGGTGACGTGAACTTTGCAGACAACATCATGACTATGCATGATGAATGGGATGCATTGCCTCCGAGAGTTAAGGAGCACCTTAACTTTGATCGGTTCATGAGCTAGAAGAGGGAACATACCAGAAACAGGTTTGACAGGAGGCCTAAACAATGGAATAATGATCTCAAGCAGGCTACCAATAAAATTATGTTAGCTAATTTTGACAGCAGTGGCAGAGTCACAGCAAATGCCTGGGTGAGCAAATTAGACACCTTCCTTACATTGCGTCCTATGACAGAGGAGGATGCTATTAGATTTGGAGCTCTCCACCTGGATGGCATGGCCCATGACTGGTGGCACCCCAGCATGGTAATACTCCACCATGACAGGATTACTTCTTACCAGGAGTTTATAGATCGATTGGTAGAGAGGTTTGACAAACGTGACCCCGAACTATACTTTAGAGATCTTGCACAGTTAAAACAGTTGAGTAGTTTGGAGTCATACATAGGAGAGTTTCAGAGATTGTCAGTTATGGTGACAGGCATATCAGAGAGGAGGCTGATTATATTGTTTATGGAGGGTTTATTTGAGCCCATGAAAGGTTGGATCAAAGCTTTCGATCCACCTACTTTACAGGAGGCCATGAGGAAAGCTCGCAGTATAGAGCTTACAACACCTCGGAAACAGTTTGGCTCAAAACCATCCACTTCCTACAATGACACTAAATCTAATCAAAAAAAGTTTGAAAATGCTGATCAAAAGAAAAAATTTGCAGCACCTCTAGATCGTGAAACACTTAATGATTTACGTAGGAAGAAACTCTATTTCTATTGCAAAGGTCCATATGACATCAACCACGATTGCCCCCTCAAGCCTAAAGTGCAAAACAAACATATGGAGTGGTTCTTTGAGGGAGAAGAGTTGACTGATTTTTCAGACCAGCAAGCTGCAATTTATGATACAAATGAAGAAAAATCAGAAAATGAGACAGAAAGAGAGGTTGAAATTGAGCTACAGAAAACTCATATGTCCAGTATGCAGAGAGAAGGTTCTTTTAGACTTCGTGGAATACTAGCTGGTCAAAGAGTTATTTCTCTTTTGGATATAGGTGCAACCCATAACTTTATTGATTCTCAGTTGGTGGAGAAGAGAGGCATTCAAACTCAGCAATTTGAAGGAATTAGAGTTAAGGTTGCAGATGGGTACACTCTCAACTGTGAGAGGATGATTCCGGATTTGCCAATGAAACTCAACAATTTTGAGTTTAAGGCAGATTTTTATGTTGTGAACATGGAAGGTACAGATATAGTTCTTGGCATGAAGAGGCTTCATGCGATAGGAGAGTTCACACTTAATTTACAGGACATGGAGATGAAATTTAAAGTTGATGGCACAAATCATGTTCTCAAAGCCATCAAGGACAGCAATGTAAAAGGAATTTCACTCAGAAGAATGGAACGTTTGATTCGGCATGACATGGTGGATTGGGTAGCAGAGTGCAGGGTAATGCCTTCACAAAAGGAGCAACAAGATTCTTCTTATCATCCAGATGTTCAGGCACTCTGAATCAAACATGCAAAGGTTTTTAGTGTTATACCACCTGGTAGACCTCTTGATAGAGGTATTGAGCATATTGTGGAATTGGAGGGCACAAAACCTATCATGATCACTCCTTACTAGCACCCCAAACGTTTGAAAGATGAAATTGAAAAAACCATTTAAGAACTTTTGGCTATGGGGCACATTAGGCCGAGTAAGTCACCCTTTGCTTCATCAGTTGTTTTGGTGAAGAAAAATGATGGTACACTCAGAATGTGTATTGACTACAGAATGCTCAACAGGAAGACTATTAAGAACAAGTATCCCATACCACAGATTGACGAGTTAATAGATGAGCTACATGGAGCTTGCTATTTCTCGAAGATTGACTTGAGGACTGGGTACCATCAGATCAAAGTCCGAGAGGAGGATATTGAGAAAACCGCATTCTGATGCCACTGTGGACATTATGACTTTTTGGTTATGCCATTCGGTTTAACCAACGCTCCAGCCACTATTCAGTCCACAATGAACAGGGTTTTCCATCCTCACTTGAGGAAATTTGTTTTGGTGTTCTTTGATGATATACTGGTTTACAGTAGGTCTTGGGAGGAACACATAGTTCACTTGGATGCAGTATTGAGTATACTTGATAGGGAGTCCTTGTACGCCAAGGAATCCAAGTGTGCACTAGGCTTGGGAGAACTTTTATATCTGGGTCACATCATCAGCAGTGAGGGAGTCAGTATGGATCCAGAGAAGGTTCATGCTATCATTGATTGGCCTACACCTGAGACATTGACACGGCTCAGAGGGTTTGTAGGTCTATGCGCCTTCTACCGTCAGTTCGCTAGTGGATTCTCGCGTGCAGCGCCACTGATTGATTTGACTAAGAAGGGAGCTTTTGTGTGGAC
This sequence comes from Sequoia sempervirens, assembly GCA_007258455.2. Classification (NCBI taxonomy): domain Eukaryota; kingdom Viridiplantae; phylum Streptophyta; class Pinopsida; order Cupressales; family Cupressaceae; genus Sequoia; species Sequoia sempervirens. Next base: position 38,805 of record VDFB02323634.1, read on the forward strand.
ACCTTTAGCACAGGCGTGCTTTGAGAAGTTTAAACTTCTCATGACTACATGTCCAGTTTTGGCATTACCAGACTTCACCATGCCGTTTGAGCTACATTGTGATGCCAGTGGTGAGGGTATTGGGGCAGTCATCATGCAGGATCGACATCCTATAACTTTCGAGAGCAGGAAGCTGAGAGGTCCTGAGAGGAGCTTTAGCATTTACGATAAGGAAATGTTTGCCATCATGCATGCCATGGCCAAGTTTAGGCAATATTTGGTTGGTAGTAAATTTTGTGTTAAAACCGATCACAATAGTCTAAAACATTTCCTAGGACAGCGAGATTTGAAAGAAAGACAACAAAAATGGGTCAGCAAACTTCAGTCCTATGATTTTGACATCTCTTATGTCAAGGCTACACAGAATGTAGTTGCTGACGCATTATCTCGCCGCCCTCACTTGAGCTCCATTACAGAGATTGCAGAGGACTGGAGACACATGATAGTTGCAGAGTATGCTAAGAACCCATGGGCTTCTAGCATAGTGGATGCGACAGTACAGGATGGCAGATACTCACTTGTAGATGATCTTATCATTTACAAAGGGAGGATATTTCTAGTCCCAGGTTCTGAGATGAGGGATAGGGTATTGAGATCATTTCACGATTCACCTATGGCAGGACATCCCGGTTACTTTAAGACCTACAGGAAGGTACGGGAGAGATTCTCTTGGAAGGGTCTCAAGTCATTTGTTCTTCAATATGTCAGGGAATGTCTTGTTTGTCAATAGAACAAGCAAGAACATACATACCCTGCATAATTACTTCAACTGCTTCCTATTCCTGAGAGGAAGTGGGAATGCTTGTTGATGGACTTCATTACGGGCTTGTCGAATGCTCAAGGAAAAGACAACATTTTTGTGGTACTAGATAGATTGACGAAGTATGCTCATTTCTTCCCAATCACTACTACTCATACAGCTACACAGGTGGCGGACTTGTTTTTCCGAGAGGTATTCAAGTTGCACAGTTTGCCTCAGAGCATAGTCAGTGACAGAGATAGCAAGTTTATGAGTAACTTTTGGCAGGAGTTATTCAAACTTTGCGGGACAGAACTCACTCCGAGCACCAACTACCACCCACAGACAGATGAGCAGACTGAGATAGTCAACAAATGGGTGGAGGGATACTTGAGGAATTACAGTTCAAGGCAGTAGAAGGCATGGGTGAAGTGGTTATACCTTTGTGAGTATTGCTACAATACCACTCATCACATGAGTATTCAGATGACACCTTACCAAGCATTGTATGGATATGATGTTCCGAGTTTTCTAGATTTGTTGTTGAGTGACAGTAGAGTACCTAGTGCTAGGGATCTATTACAGGAGAACCAGGACATTATGAGAGCACTCAGAAAGAACATTCAGAAGGCTCAAAATCAGCAAAAGCAATATGCTGATCAGCGTCGACTGGAACGATCTTTCGAGATTGATGATTTGGTGTATCTGATGCTACAACCTTATAGGCAGTCCACCCTTTGTAAGAAGGGCGCCGAGAAACTCAAGCCACGATACTATGGACCATTCAGGGTTGTCAGACGTGTTGGTGAAGTAGCTTATGAGTTAGATCTACCAGTGGATAGTAAGGTTCACAACGTGTTCCATGTGTCGCGCCTCAAAAAGGCGTTGGGACAGCAGGTGACTCCATCTACAGATTTACCACCCCTGGATGATGAGGGGAAGCTAATTTTGATACCTGAGGCCATTCTGGATTCCAAAAAGCGTCATCTTCGGAGGAGGGTTATCAGGGAATATCTGGTGAAGTGGAGAGATTTGTCGACAGAGGATGCTGCTTGGGAGGGTGACAATATTCTACAGCATCCAGCTTTGAGTTTTCTTGCAAACAAGCAAATTTGGGGAGGGCAAACTGTATGTCCCCGCTCTAGTCAGTTCTCAGGAGCTTGTGAGTTAGCTTATATCTTGGACCCTCGTAGGCTAACAGGATCTGGTTAGAGGGTCAGTGGTTTTTTTTGGTGAGTTGTCATTCTCACCCCCTTCAACTTTAGTGTGGGATTCAGCACAAGCGTTTGGTGTTCAATATTCGCCAACTTCTGATGGCACAAAAATATATGGAGTTTGGAGGGAGTTATGGATATTTAAGTGATTTAAGTTAATTAATTAACTTAACGCTTTATTATAAAGTCAATTTGACTTTATAAATATTATATCACTTAAATATATCATAAAGTGATTTAAAATTAAATCACTTAAGTATAAAGTGCACTCAACTTGGGAAAAGCAATTATTTAATTGCTAACTATTGAGAAGTTAATAAAATACATTTTAATGTATTTTATTTGGAAGCCAAGCAGTACTTTTGTTGAAACTCGTGCCTTTTGAGGATATAAGGCATTTTTGGCAATTAGAACTCATTCATGATTATTTGACTTTGCCATTTGGTATTTTCCTATTCTATTCTCTGAGACAAGGGTTTGAGCATTTCTTCCATTGGAGAGAAAGACCTTCTTCAGTGTTGAGCATTTTTGAGACTGTGAGAGACCAGTCGAATTAGTGCATTTGTGAGGACTTCATTCAAAGGTTCTATTGAGTTATATTCAGTGTTTCTTGTTGAGATTTACTTGTTTGCAATAAGAAAGAGGGTTTCTCCACTTGGGACACCATCTTCATGCAGTCAACAGTATTCCATAAGGCCGTACAGTTTCCTTGGGCCAGCCGTACCATTTCCTTGGCTTGGCGTACCCCCTTTTTGAAGGCGCGTTTCTCCTATAGGCCAAAGCACCTTCTATTTTGTCAGATTCTTCATTGCTTCTTTGGCCTCTACTCCTCTTTGCTCTTTGTGTCCTGTTTTTGAGTGGGAGAAGTCAAATCTGGAGCTCCGACATTCATATTTGTCAGTTTTCACCATTCCTGGCTAGCAAGTGGACTTATTTTCTTATTTAAATAATCCGGAAGCTTTCGGGTACGTTTATCATTTGTGATTTCATTGTTGTGGTTGTTTATTACTTTCTGCAATTACAATTTATCAGAAATAGCTCAGATTTAAGATTTATGAGCTTTTATATGCTGCGCCCCTTCTATTTCTCTCTAGAAACTTTCTTAGAAAACTAAAAAACACATAAAAAGATAATCAAAACATCAGGGGTTTGGAGAGGAGCCAGTTAGGCTCATCACATATATGCTCGATGATCTTTCATTGTTGATCATTCATTCGTTGTTTTACAAGTTCGATTCATACAAGTGTGAGTTTGTCATCAAGAGCAGTTCAAGTTTCTGTAGAAGGCTGAGTTTATTATCAGCAGATTGCATCACCTTGTTACTGTGTTTGCATCTGATTGTGGTGCTTCTAATTGGCCTTCTTATCGGCCCTTTATAAAGGAGATATTCTTTGTGACATTCAATATATAAGTGATATATTGTTGCTGGGTTTTTCTCCCTCAAGTGGAGGGTTTTCCCAGGGTATATGCTGTGTTATTGTGTCTGA
>VDFB02323635.1:0-26014 GCA_007258455.2 Sequoia sempervirens
GTGAACAATCCTAAAGTGTTAGAGGGCATTAGTAACCAAGTGAAATATTCCGAGCCAATTTTTTTTTAAATTTTTTGAATGCAAATACAAACAACATGCACCCGTTAAGGTTAGATGAGAACCCAAACGATGTGGAATGAACTCTAACCAAGAATGTACACCAGGATCCCCAGTTGGGCAAGGTGTGAGCATATGGTCAGAGGATCTTATGCATTGCTGAACAAGCAACTCTAACCAAGAATGTGTCCAAGGTGGACGATCATATGGTCAGAGGATCCCTATCACTAATTCTGCTGAAAGTAAACCTCAACACCCAGAATGTGCTTTCAAACCCGGATGGGCATGGAGCTACCATAGGGTGGAGATGTTAAGTATTACAATGCAATTCAAAGTAAATAGGCGGAAAGTCAGCCTCTTATCCAGTGGGTAATACAGAAATTGAAGAGCAGAAGTTAGATGCTAACAGTACTACTCTTCAGCTTACAATATTAAAGATTTCCTGCCAATAATCATAGAATACTAAGAGGATAATGCTGCTGCAGTAAGTAAGGTATTCCTTCAATGATCTAGATGATTTCCAACCCTAACCCAACTCAAATGCCTGATATTATGCAAACTGATATAACTGAGCAAGGACTGAAATTACATCACAGCAGTACAAAAACCTAATGAAATGCTCACAACTCCCTCAATTCCTAACCAAATGACTCCAAACAAAATGCAGAAGCTACCTAAGATGATGGTGCCCAAATATCAATGAAGAAACTGACCTTAAACATTGCATATTATTTTTACACAAATTTCCAAGCAAGCTGAAATGGTACGACCCTCAAGGAAGGGCGATTTCTTCAAGAAAAATCCAATTCTTGCTTATAAAATCTGGAACTTGGCAAGAATGGTCGCCCAAGGCAGGGAAACACAAATGATCAGTACCCAGAATGATAATAAATTTATTTTTAGAGATATGAGTAAAACTACAGATTCAACATTAATATCAGCAACTCCAGAAAATGACATGAAATGCAAATAACTAAACTCCAAATGATAAAACAACACTACAATGCAAATCTCACTACAAAGTCCTCTCAACTACCACTAACTCATCACTAGTTGTTGTTTTGCAAGCAAGAAGCAATGCCAAAGCTAGGAGGCATTCATTCCTCGAAGCGATCCAATACCATTCCGATAGAGTAACATTACTGTAGACAATCAGATACGAAATGAGGACCCAAGACGTCCTTTTATAATTTTGTGAAGACCCCTCCAGAAGCTTCTAGAAACCCTATATTCAAATTTTGAATCCAAACCTTTCCCTCCAAGAAATGGCGTCACTTTTTTTCAAGGCTTCATTTTTGACTTTTTAATGAAATTCATCTCTTCAAGATAGGCATCCAACTTAAAGCTTCAATTTTGACCTTAATAAATATAAAATTATCCCAATGAGACACCACCCCTTAAAGACCACCTTTTTGAAACAACATTAAGTTATGAGACTAGGCCAAGGGGGTATCATAACATTAAAATATAACATTGTTTAAATGAAATGAACTTATCTCTCCAAAATGCATCCCAAGGCCAAGATTGAACAAACCAATTGAGTCGACTGAAGAGGAAAGCCAACTGTACTAAGAACGATAGGACCACTGCCAGAAATAGAATTTACTAAAAATAGTAAATTCCTGAAGGTGCCCGGAATGCCAAGAAGAACACACCACTACGAAGCTCTCCGAAAACCCAGAAAGAAACCACCATTCAATCATCAATTCACGAGCAACAACAACCTCCAAAGCATGAAACCCTAATTTCACCTTCCGAATAGCCTACGAGTCTCCGGAATAGGCCAACAGTCAACTGCAAATATCATGCTCGAGAAGGGGACATTACACCAAGATCTTTGTTTCACAGTTTTTGGTAACCCTGACAATATTCCTTGAAAGAAAATTTAGATCTGAAGGAGCAAGGGATACTACATTATTTGAAATGAAATATAAGTGGATTCTTGTAAAGTCCCTCCACAAATTTTTTCTCACAAACTTGCAATATTTATGATTTTTCATTGGCTGGCATTTTGTCAAGCATGTTGATTTCGATGTCTCCCATTGTGGATCGGACCTACAATAAATATATAAGGAAGAGACACATCCCATGAGCGGACATGTCTCCACAAAGTGGAGGCATGTTCGTTCATGAGATGTCTCATGAATTGTGCCTTTTCATCTTAACTAAACACCCGATCTATAATCGAGGTTTGTTACTTAATAAACATAAATGCTTACCAAGTTCGATCTGAATTTATCTTGCACAAATAAATAATATCCAATCTGGAAATGATCACCGATAATGATGCTCAATCGGGATCCTATATGGAAACATGAAATACTAATAATCTGCAATTAATAACCTCTAAATGCAGATCGATAATATACTTGGAATGTAGTAGATTTCGATATAAATGATGATGTATAAAATTAATATATATGTGTGTATACATATGTCAGTACATACTGACATATATACACACACACACATATGATCATCATTTCTATATCTGACCGAAGCTACCATATTTCAACAAAGCACTTTGCATAAAATCAAATATAAAGTATTCTTGAATGCAAACACTTGAGACTGTTGCAACTAAAATTTTAGATCATAAATAAATCATAAAATCATGCCATGGATCATAGATTTCATAAGGACATTTTGTCAAACAGTTGTGTACATGGACAATTTCACCAATAATTAATTTTCAGACCCTCTAAAATAATGTTGAAGTGCTGGTACACAATAATATTGATAGAAAGATAGGCATATCTCAAACAAAAAATATTCTGACCTTTACTTATGCTGTTATAGCTTCCAGTGAAATTCTTTGATATTTATAATGGACTAAAACTACAGACTTAGCTGCTCCAATCAGCTGCACCCCCAAGGAGATCTCCACACAACTGAGGAAGAAGGTATGACATGCATTATGGATTCTTAAACCCTTAAAGAAATGCTATGAATCCCTTTATCTTCAATGTCTTTGTAATGTCCCCTTGTAGTTGACATCTCTCAGATGTGGAGACTAGCCTATTATGTGACCCTCGTAGGCTGATAGGGTGGTTAGAGGGTCTTGTTGAGGCTTGGCTTGGCTTCAGTTGGTAGAATCATTCAGTTTGGCTTTCGTTCGGGATCGTTTGGACATTGGTTGCTTGACTTACTATTTTTAGTAAGCGGAGACACTCAACGGAGCACCCCTGCTATTTTTAGCAGTATGGTCTGGTCATATACAGATTTAGTCACTTATCATCCGGCTTCCGATAGTTCGTTAATCGGACTTATATTGAGAGAGATATTAATATTTATTTGCCAAAATAAATATTAATTAAATTGAAGCTTATATTATAAAGTTATAATATAATTTAATATTATAACTTAAGTGACTTTTTAAAGGGGGTGACCATCATGAAGAAGGGGCCACTTTTTAATTAATTATTATAATTAAAAGGGCGTCCAAACTATGGAAAGATTAAAAGGTGAAATTCAAGTTTTATTTCAATGCTGCTTTTTGGAGGAAATCGACCCAACTGAGGAAATATAAGTTTCTTTGAGAGAAACTCATTTCATTATGTTATAAAAATCGATTTTTGTCACTTCTTCCTTCAGAGAATGAAGCCAAGGGTTTCAGTTATCTATTTGCATTGGAGAACGAGCCATCTTCAGTGTTGCAGTTCAGAGGCTGTGAGATATCAGCTGATTTATTGCCTGCAGTTGAATAACTTCATTCAGAGGTTATTACAGATCTTACTATGAGTTCTTAATAGTCAGGGTTTTGGATTGATTTCTTTCCAAGAGGGGATATTTTTCATTTGCCAACAGTTCTCAGACGTCTGGCACATTTCCCAAGGTGGTACGGATTTTATTGCTGCTGTTCAAGGGCTGTACAAATCAGCTTGAGGGCCGTACTTTTCCTGTGAGCTTGGATGCCTTCATTTTTGGCATTCTGCCTACATCAAATGGGACACCTTGGTCTCTGGATCAGTCTGCAGGGGTTTTCAGGCTGGAGAATTGCCAGTTGATATTGGCCGTACTCTTTCTTCATCTTTCTGGAGCGGCTGCAATCAGCAAATTAGGTTTTTAAATAACACAATCAGTTTTGCCTTTTTGTCTGCATGCTAGGGTTTGAATATTGTAAGCACTGAGAAAGTATAATAAAACCTTTTCCTATTGATTTAAGGATCTCTGTGTGTCAGTTTTCACCTTATTGAATTTATTATAGATTTTAGAAGCATTTCTTTTAAAAATATCATTGTGTTCTTTTTATGCAAAAACTTCAAAAAAATTAGAAACCTTCAAAACACAAAAAAACAAGCAATTTGAGCATTAGGGTTGAAGTTGAGCCAGAAGGGTTCTTCACAGTGGTATCAGAGCGGTTTCCTGCCAACCTAAGGGTTTGGGATTCATATGCAGCCACAGGAGGTTGGGCCTCACAGATATTATACTCGCAGAAGAGCTTTGTTTGACAGGGCACGGGAATTGAATAGGCAGCCAGGTCCCATGGCTGACAGAACAGAGGTTCCTCGAGATCCTCGTGATGATGATGCAGAGGTCAAACAGACTCTCAGAGATTTACGGACAGGTCAGCAGCAGGTAACTGATGTATTACAACAGTTGACCACGATGATACAAAGGATAGGTTCACCGAGGAGACCGTCACCACGTCGTGATGAGAACAGGAGTGATGCAGGTTCACGCAGGGCATCTAGGACTGTTTCACAGACAGCAGATAGACCTACCCGCCCTACTTTTGTGGGACAGGAGCCTGATGAGGCTATTGCAGATGAGGAGCCTGAGGGAGTGTTCGCTGATACTCTTATGGCAGCGAACGATGAGTGGGAGTTACTGACCCCAGAGGTCAGAGAGAGAATTACTTTTGACAGATTTCTCACACAGAGGAGAGAGCATTACAAGAATAGACATGATTGGAGGCCTAGACATTATAATAGTGACCTGAAGCACACCACAAACAGACTCACTTTAGCTATGTTTGACGGTAGCAACAAGGTCATAGCACAGGCCTGGATCAATAAGCTGGATACCTTCCTCACATTGCGTCCCATGGCTGAGGAGGATGCTATTAGATATGCTACTTTGCATCTTGAGGGGGCAGCTTATGACTGGTGGCATCACGGGATGGTGACACTCCAGCATGATCGTATCACCACTTACCAAGAGTTCGTGGACAGGTTGGTGGAACGGTTCGACAAGAAGGATCCTGAGTCTTACTTCAAAGATTTAGCCCAGTTGAGACGGGTTGGTAGTTTGGAGGCCTACATAGGAGACTTCCAGCAATTGTCTGTGATGGTTCCCAATATATTAGAGAGGCGTCTAGTTGTGCTTTTCATGGAGGGATTGTTGGAACCATTGAGAGGTTGGATCAAAGCATTTGATCCTTCTTCGTTACAGGAAGCGATGAACAAGGCACGCAGCATGGAACTTGCAGCTCCATCTAGCAAGTTCAATTCCATAAATACTTCTTCCTATAAGGACAACAAGGGATTCAATAAAAATAAGGAGAAATCTGATTTTAGGAGTGATTCAAAGGGAAAATCAGCAGCACCCTTGGATCGCGAGACTCTTAATGATTTGCGCAGGCAGAAGCTTTGCTTTTACTGCAAGGGTCCCTATGATGCGAACCATGATTGTCCTTTGCGGCCTAAGGGTAAGGCCCATAGAGTTATGTGGGCTTATTATGAGGATTCGGAATCTGAGAATTCTGAATTGCAGGAGGTTTCTGAGGAGTTAGAATCAGAGGCTTCAGAGCCTAAGGCGTGGGCAAAGTCAGAGCTCCAGATCCAGGAGGCACAGTTGTCTAGCATTCAGCAGGAGGGATCTTTCAGACTTCGTGGAGTTTTGGCTGGTCAAAAGGTTATCACCCTTTTAGACACAGGTGCCACCCATAATTTCATCGATGCCAGATTTGTGGAGAAGCGTGGGCTCATAACCAGGGAATTTGAGGGCATTCGGGTTAAGGTGGCTGATGGTTACACACTCAGATGTGACCGTATGATTAAGGATCTCCCTTTGCGCTTGAATAATTATGAATTCAAGGCTGATTATTATGTGGTGAATATGGGTGATATTGATTTAGTTTTGGGCATGAAGTGGCTTCATTCTCTTGAGGAAGTTACACTTCGTCTCAAAGACATGGAGATCAGGTTCGAGGTGGATGGGAAGACTCATTCTGAAGGCCATCCGAGACAGTAACGTCAGGACTATTTCCTTCCAACGGATGGAGAGACTTATGCGTCATGACATGGTTGAGTGGGCTGCCGAGTGCACTTTGACACCTACACAAGAGGGACAGCATAAGACCGAGTATCATCCTGACATTCAGCAGTTGAGAGTTAAGCATGGGAATGTTTTCAGTGACATTCCACCAAGGAGACCTCCAGACAGGGGTATTGAGCACATCATAGAGCTTGAGGAGGGCGCCAAGCTCGTCATGATTACTCCTTACAGGCATCCAAAGCGGCTTAAGGATGAGATAGAGAAGACTATCAAAGAGCTGCTTGCTATGGATCACATTCAACCAAGTAAATCACCATTTGCTTCTTCAGTTGTTCTAGTGAAGAAGAAAGATGGTACACCTCGTATGTGCATAGATTACAGAGTCCTAAATAAAAGGACTATTAAGAACAAGTATCCCATACCCCGTATAGATGAGCTTACTGATGAGCTCCATGGTGCCTGTTACTTTTCGAAGATAGATTTGAGATCGGGATATCACCATATAAGAGTTTGTGAGCAGGATGTTAAGAAGACTGTGTTTTGTTGTCATTGTGGACACTTTGAGTTTGTGGTTATGCCATTTGGGCTAACCAATGCTCCAGCGACATTCCAGTCTACCATGAACAGGGTTTTCCACTCACATATGAGGAGATATGTACTTGTCTTCTTCGATGATATCTTGGTTTACAGCAGGACATGGCAGGAGCACTTGGCTCATTTGGATACAGTACTCAACATTTTGGAGGAGTCCTTGTACGCCAAGGAATCCAAGTGTGATTTAGGGATGACTGAGTTGTTATACTTAGGCCATATTATAAGCGCAGAGGGAGTGCGGATGGATCTTGAGAAGATCCGTGCTATCATAGATTGGCCTACTCTGGCGAACCTTACACAGCTGTGAGGATTCCTTGGGTTATGCGGATTCTATCGCAGATTTGTCAATGGATATTCACGACATGCAGCACCTATGACGGATTTATTGAAAAAGGGTGCATTCATTTGGACTCCTGAGGCACAGGAGTGTTTTGTGAGGTTCAAGGAGCTAATGACTACCTGTCCAGTGTTGGCACTACCAGATTTTACGAAGCCTTTCGAGCTTCAGTGTGATGCTTCTGGTGAGGGCATTGGAGCGATGCTTATGCAGGACAAGCACCCGATTGTTTATGAGAGCAGGAAGCTTAGAGGACCAGAGAGGCTTTACAGTATATATGATAAGGAAATGTTGGCCATAGTGCATGCCTTGGCCAAATTTAGGCAATATTTAGTGGGCAGTAAGTTTTGCATTAAAACTGATCATAATAGCTTGAGGCATTTCCTAGGACAGCGGGATTTGAATGACTGTCAACAAAAGTGGGTGAGTAAGTTACAAGCATATGACTTTGATATCACCTATATCAAAGGTACACAAAATATGGTTGCTAACGCTCTTTCACACCGGCCTCATCTGAGTTCTATGGTACAGATTGCAAAGGACTGGAGGCACTTGATTGTGGCAGCGTATGCCAAGGATGTTTGGGCATCTGGTCTAGTTGAGGGATCTATTGTAGACACCAAGTACACACTTGTAAATGATTTGATCATTTACAAGAGCAAAATTTTCTTGATCCCAGGATCAGAGATGAAGAACACCATTATGCGAGCCTTTCATGATGTACCTACAACAAGGCATCCCGGGTACTTCAAAACATATAGACAGGTTCGGGAAAGGTTTACATGGAAAGGTCTTAAAGCATGTCTTTCAATATGTTGAGTGCCTGGCTTTGCTGTGCTAACAAAGTGTGAGAACAAGTATCCGGTGCAAAAGATTGTTATAACCACTTCATTCCCCGGACAGGAAGTGGGAATGCCCGCTGCATGGATTTATTGGCTGCACTCTGCCTGCTCGTAGGACGGATTGTATATATGAAGCGTGGATCGGCCGACGCAGCATGCCCACTTCTTTCCTCGATCACCACCACTACCACAGCGTAGCGCAGGTTTTCCCGCGAGGTTTCCGGTGATTACGCTGGTTGCCCCAGGGAGGTCAGTTTGCTTACGGTGATAATTTGTTCTCAGTCACTTCGTAGGAGGCGTTTAGACTCAGGGACCGAAGCCATTAATCGAGCACCGCTATTCGCAGTAATCGATGGTCGCACGCGAGAACAATGGGTACATCCGCGAATTACATTGCAGGGAAGCAAAAGGCGTGGGTCAAGTGGATATACTTATGTGAGTATTGTTACAATACCACCTATCACATGACCATTCAGATGTCCCCTTTCATGGCGTTGTATGGTTATGAGGTGCCTAGTTTCCTTGATTTGCTACTGAGTGACAATAGAGTGCCGAGTGCTGGAGACTTATTGCAGGAGAGCCAGGACATTATGAGGGCTCTTAAGGAGAATATTGCTAAGGCACAGAATCAGCAGAAGCAGTATGCAGACCAGAAGAGGACAGAGAGATCTTTTGAGGTGGGAGACATGGTATATCTTATGCTGCAACCCTACGATAGTCTACTCCGTGAAGAAAGTGGATCCGGTAGAGCCGCCGAGCATAATGGCCTCTTCGTGATTGTCGTGTGTTGGGAGGCGGCTTTGCGAGCTGAGCCTAGCCGATAGTAAGGTCCACAACGTTTTTCTATGTGTCGCCCCGCAGCGAAATGGTGACATCGGTGGTACCTCGGCAGAATATTACCTCCTTAGATGATGATGGAAAGTTTGATCTTAAAATTCCATCATCCCCGAATACAGAAAGACAGCTACAGAGACCTACCTGTAGAGACTATCGTGGAATATCGTTTAAAGTGAGAGATTGCACGTAGCTGGAGGATGCTAATGGGAGAGTGAGGAGAGACGTAGCGTCTTCGGGAGAGCTGAGATTGCTTGAGGACAAGCAATCTCGTGAGGGGCGGACTGTAATGTCCCCTTCCAGTTGACATCTCTCAGATGTGGAGATTAGCCTATTGTGTGACCCTCATAGGCTGATAGGGTGGTTAGAGAGTCTTGTTGAGGCTTGGCTTGGCTTCAGTTGGCAGAATCATTCAGTTTGGCTTTCGTTCGGGGTCGTTTGGACATCGGTTGCTTGACTTACTATTTTTAGTAAGCAAAGACACTCAGCGGAGCACCCCTGCTATTTTAAATGCATGGTCTGCCCATATAGATCTCAAATTTCACCATCATCCCAGCTTCCGCATTGCCTGCTGAACGAATTTATATTTAGAGATGGCTAATATTTATCTGCCAAAATAAATATTAATTAAATTTTGAGCTTTATATTATAAAGTTATAATATAATTCTAATATTATAACTTTCTTAAGGACTTTTTAAAGGGACCCACTATCATCATGAAGAAGGGGCCACTTTTTAATTAATTATTATAATTAAAAGGGCGTCCAAACTATGGAAAGATTAAAAGGTGAAATTCAAGTTTTATTTCAATGCTGCTTTTTGGAGGAAATCGACCCAACTGAGGAAATATAAGTTTCTTTGAGAGAAACTCATTTCATTATGTTACAAAAATCGATTTTTGTCACTTCTTCCTTCAGAGAACGAAGCCAAGGGTTTCAGTTGTCTATTTGCATTGGAGAACGAGCCATCTTTAGTGTTGCAGTTCAGAGGCTGTGAGATATCAGCTGATTTATTGCCTGCAGTTAAATAACTTCATTCAGAGGTTATTACAGATCTTACTGTGAGTTCTTAATAGTCAGGGTTTTGAATTGATTTCTTTCCAGGAGGGGATATTTTTCATTTGCCAACAGTTCTCAGATGTTTGGCACATTTCCCAAGGTGGTACAGATTTTATTGCTGCTGTTCAAGGGCCGTACAAATCAACTTGAGGGCCGTACTTTTTCTGTGAGCTTGGACGCCTTCATTTTTGGCCTTCTGCCTACATCAGATGGGACGCCTTGGTCTTTGGATCAGTCTGCAGGGGTTTTCAGGCTGGAGAATCGCCAGTTGATATTGGTGGTACTCTTTCTTCATCTTTTTGGGGTGGCTGCAATTAACAAATCAGGTTTTTAAATAACGCAATCAGTTTTGCCTTTTTGTCTGCATGCTAGGGCTTGAATATTGTAAGCATTGAGAAAGTATAATAAAACCTTTTGCTATCGATTTAAGGATCTCTGTGTGTCAGTTTTCACCTTATTGAATTTATTATAGATTTTAGAAGCATTTCTTTTCAAAATCGCATTATGTTCTTTTTATGCAAAAACTTCAAAAAAATCAGAAACCTTCAAAACACAAAAAACCGGAAAGGTTCTTCACAGCCTTTGCTTGTATTACGAGTGGCGGCCATTTTGGAGGACCCAACAAATTCCCACAATTCCCTTTTTAACCTTGCATTGGCTGCAGCTAGCTTAAAACTTCACAAGAATATGAATTGCAACTTCTTATCATAGGGAAGTGCGCTAGTTTCTGAGGTAAAATCTGCCCTCTCACACAAGTGAATTCTGGAGGGTACGGCTGGGTGATCTCAGCAATATTAATAAGAAAATCTTCTCCTCATAATATTTTCTATTTCGATATAAATCTCAATAAATATGATCTTTCAGCTCAAGAACAAATCTGGAAATATATTTCTTCTTCCGTAAAATCTTTCAACATTCAAACAATCTGCACATTTGTGAATCTTGTGTGAGTCTACCCACAACTGGACTAGGAAGAAATCACTCCTCCGAAGCCAAATACCGTTAGAGTTTTTGTCCTAGTGGGTGAGTTGAACATGCAGTCCAAATTTCACAATAAGAAACTAGAAAAATGACCAAATGATCTCTAATTTCCATTTTGCATTTCCTTTTATACTCTACCTACGAACTTTCAAGAACTTTTATTTTAAAAATTGCAGAGTGACCATTTTTAATTTACTTTGGCACCTAAAAAAGTCACTTTAATGCTAAGTTACCGGTTTAGGTATGGGTACCGATATGGGAATATATATGTTCAAAATTATAAATTATAAGAATAGTGATGCTCATAATTGCCAATAAATAGAATACAACATAAACTTGACATAGTAACTTATAACAGTTCAATTCATGATAATTGCTGGTGTCATACTCCTTTTATAGACCAATTTTGTAACTGCTGTTGTTTTTCTCTTCTTAGACTGTGGGGCTCCTACTGTGTATGCCCAGGGTATTGCCCGGGTTCTTTATGGGTCCTTCACAAAAGGATCCACAGAGAACCCAAGCGTCTGAGCCACACCATGGCCATACCCAGGGACGTACCCGAACCGTACCAAAAGCCAAACCATACCCACACGTGTACTCGTCAAATATGAAGGACTCGGTAACTTAGCTCTAACGCATAAGGTCAAATTTTAAATGAAATAATTAATTAAACTAAAGTTGTCCAAAAAATAAAAATGTAAGACAATTTAGTGAATTAAAATATTCCCTCTCCAAGCCCCAAAATTAGCCTACAGGAATGAAATAGGCTAAGGGGTCATTCCTGAACACCTATGTCGAGGAAGGGGACATTACAGTCCTCCATCCACACAATTGCTTGTCCTCCAGCAATCACATATTTGGGTGCTGAAGAATCTACCCTCCTTCCCATGTGGCATCTTCTACAGGAAAATCCTTCCAACAAACCAAGTACTTTGGAATACTTGTGTTTGTAAGTTTCTTCTCCCTGACATCAATGATAGCTTTTGGAATCAAGACCAATTTGCCCTCTTCATCTAATGGTGATAACTCTATAGAGGGTGTAATGTGTATGCCCAGGGTATTGCCCGAGTTCTTTATGGGTCCTTCACAAAAGGACCCACAGAGAACCCAAGCATCTGAGCCATACCATGGCCATATCTAGGGATGAACCCAAACAGTACCAAAAGCCAAACCATAGCCACACGTGTACTCGTCAAATATGAAGGACTCAGTAACTTAGCTTTCACGCATAAGGTCAAATTTTAAATGAAATAATTAATTAAACTAAAGTTGTCCAAAAAATAAAAATGTAAGACAATTTAGTGAATTAAAATATTCCCTCTCCAAGCCCCAAAATTAGCCTACAGGAATGAAATAGGCTAAGGGGTCATTCCTGAACACCTATGTCGAGGAAGGGGACATTACAGTCCTCCATCCACACAATTGCTTGTCCTCCATCAATCACATATTTGGGTGTTGAAGAATCTACCCTCCTTCCCATGTGGCATCTTCTACAGGAAAATCTTTCCAACAAACCAAGTACTTTGGAATACTTGTGTTTGTAAGTTTCTTCTCCCTGACATCAATGATAGTTTTTGGAGTCAAGACCAATTTGCCCTCTTCATCTAATGGTGATGACTCTATAGAGGGTGTAATGTGTATGCCCAGGGTATTGCCCGAGTTCTTTATGGGTCCTTCACAAAAGGACCCACAGAGAACCCAAGCGTTTGAGCCATACCATGGCCATACCCAGGGATGAACCCGAACCGTACCAAAAGCCAAACCATACCCACACGTGTACTCGTCAAATATGAAGGACTCACTAACTTAGCTTTAATGCATAAGGTCAAATTTTAAATGAAATAATTAATTAAACTAAAGTTGTCCAAAAAATAAAAATGTAAGACAATTTAGTGAATTAAAATATTCCCTCTCCAAGCCCCAAAATTAGCCTACAGGAATGAAATAGGCTATGGGGTCATTCCTGAACACCTATGTCGAGGAAGGGGACATTATAGTCCTCCATCCACACAATTGCTTTTCTTCCAACAATCACATATTTGGGTGCTGAAGAATCTACCCTCCTTCCCATGTGGCATCTTCTGTAGGAAAATCCTTCCAACAAACCAAGTACTTCGGAATACTTGTGTTTGTAAGTTTCTTCTCCCTGACATCAATGATAGCTTCTGGAATCAAGACCAATTTTCCCTCTTCATCTAATGGTGATAACTCTATAGAGGGTGTAATGTGCTGCCCCAATGCCTTTTTAAGGCAATAAACATGGAACACGTGAATCCTACTATGTTCTGGTAGCTCCAACTCATAGGCAACTTCTGCAATCCTATGTATGATCTTGTAGAGTCAATAAAACCTAGGTTTTAGATTTTCCGCACCATTCCTTTTAATTGAGGACTGTCTATAAGGCTACAACCACAAGAACACCAATTCCCCAACCTCAAATGTTCTCTCAGTCCTATGCCTATCGACGTACATCTTTTGTTGGTTATGAGCACATTGGATATTTTCATTCAAAGCCCTCATAATATCTTTATTTTACTACATCCAATCACTAGCCTGTGGTGCTCTACAATCAATAATAACTTAATCTACAAAAGATGTAGCATCATACCAATACAAGGCCTTGAAAGGTGTCATGCCTATGCTCATGTATGAGTGGTGTTACAAAAATGTTACTGTTGGCGTCAAAACTAACACCTCTGGAGTAAGAGTTTGTACGGACAGCTATGCACACTACGCAATGAGTGCTCTTCAAATTAGGAGGGGAAGCTCCCTCGTTGTGCTTAACAAAAATGCTTGAAAAGGGAAAAGTAATCTAAACTATCTCCTGTCTTTTTGTCTCAGCTGGAAGAGGCACAAGGTTAAGAAAACCAAGAACGTTGCAGCTAAGGATTTTCTGGTTTCGTAGATCATTAACTACAACTAAGCTATCTACTTTAAATCTATCCAATTTCCTCAAGAAATAGAGCATGAGGAAATGGAGCTGTGGTTTGACTATTAGGACGAGCAACGCAGATCTTCAACTTGAAGGCAAGGTGGCACATCTATCAGCTCAATCTAGACAAGTTTATTGGTAACAACATCACACGATAAACTGGATACGGATTCTCTACTTGAAGGCAAGGTGGCGCATCTATTATCTCAATCAGAATTAGTTTATTGTCCACGACAACACACGATAACCAAGTGCAGATTCTCTACTTGAAGGCAAGGTGGTGCAACTATTATCTCAATCTGAACAAGTTTATTAGGCACGAAACAGATTTATCTAAACTATGGAAGGAATTTACCATGACAATCGCATGAAACCCTATGTGGCATAACAATTGATCATAATAGTAAAGACTCACAAAAAAAATTTATCATTACAATCGCATGAAACCCTATGTGGCATAACAATTGATCATAATGGTAAAGATGCACAAAACAGAAAGAATTCACCATTACAATTGCATGAACCCTATGTGGCATAACAATTAATCGTAATAGTAAAGACACATGAACAAATACCAAAGAGCAATATTGAGGGCAAGGTAGGCGCAGCATATATTTCTCTCTCAAGCAAAAGTTAATTACAAATGAGCAAAAGCTCTTATTATATAGACATCGAAAGGTGTAGGGAACCCTAAAATCACCTTGAGTCAACTACAGTCTTGCAATGCATGCAACATTTATAACTAAACCCTAATAAAATAAACTATACAGTTAACTGGAAAGCTACCATCAGTTAACCGATACATTTAACCTAAATGGACAATGTGCAAGCATGCACATCCTTATTTAAAGCAAAGTTAACTGGACACTACCCTCAGTTAACTGGAAACCCTAACCCTAACTCTTGTGAAGATAATTCCAAGGAAGAGATAAGCATGTGTGAAATCAGCAAGTAAACTCAAGACTGAAAGTCGAGTTAATTGCTGCTCATGACTCAACCCTCGAAATTAACTGCAGATTCCAACTGGCAGATCACTCCATGTCATCTCGGTCTAACACTTCGACCAAGAACTCATCAATTACTTTGTCTTCTGGCACCTTGACGCTGTCCAAAAATAATAATCTGCTTCTTCAGTTCTTTGTCACTCTCCTGCATGCATTCTCTGACACCTTCAGCCGCTTTCTTGAAACTAGCTGAAATTATTGAAAATGTCATCAGAATCTCCATCAAGATACCACGAACATGCTTCTGGAACTTAGTTTGCACAACCTTGAGATCAGCGTAGGTACCATCTTCATGAAGATAATGGCACAGTATCTAAGTGACTTTGGCGGCTCTGTAAATGAAGTGATCTCTGTTCTTTTTGCAACTTAACGCTTCATTGTCAGCTGCTCTGATGAAAACCTAAATTAAGACCGATTTGGTCTTGAATTTAGTCTAGTTGAACCGCCTTCTGAAAAACTTGCCCATTGACTGTGAACACGGCTATATTCTGACAACTTTATCTGAAAAGCTAAAATGGCCCCTGGTGAGGCTAAAATACCCCCGCTGGAGGATATTTCTTTACCGTACCTGCATATACGGTCTAGAAAAGGATTCAAGACAACCCAACGCCGTAATTAAGTAAACACGCCGCTTAGCCTTGACATGCAAAGATTCTTTCCCTACCGAGAGAATCGGCGGGTTTTTAGAGCTTCCCGGAGCACTTTTCTTGAGGAAAAATCAGAACATGGGGTTTTAGGACAACGGAATTTTAGAACGAAAACTCAAATAATGTGATTTTCAAAAAAGATGTTTTCGCCCATGCGCCACCGCCGGAAAAGAGCAACAAAGCTTCGCACGAAGGCTGCGGGCAATTTTCTCAAAAATCTAAGACGGTTTTGCCGCAACATCAAGTATGCTTAACCTAGATGTGATCAAACTCGAAGGTATATGCTGAATTTCTTTGACATGTGAAGAAAGTACCTAAGATGAGAAATAGAAGAAATAAGACAGAAGATAGAAAGTTTTGCTTGTTCTGCTTTGTAAAATTCGCCAATCTGCTTTAGGAACTTGATAAAACTTGCATGCAAAGTGAAAATAAAGTCTTGAATCTTCTTCCTCTGAACAATCTGAATCCGTTGCTACGAAGAATGCTCAATTCTGACAACTGTAACACCTTTAGCTTGTTGGTCGCTCAAGAAGAATACAAACTTTGAAGCTTAAGATGATGAAATAATGGACGCCAATGCTTGAATAAATAGACTTTCATCTTTGAAATTCGCACAAAGGCACTAATCCTTGAGAAATGGCGCTTAGCTTGTGATTGGACTTCATTTTAGTTAACTGAAACTAAATATGCTAAATAAATCGCCATGCTTTAGGGTTTCCCTTTCAAGACTTCAGTTGCAAATTTATTTAAAACAATCATGCGATTTTGACTTCAGCTAACATTCCTTATTGAATTCGCCATCTTCAAAATGCATGCAATTCACACACTTAATAATTCTAATTATGGCGTCCCTTTTGAGAACTGAAGTTAACAGTCAAAGGTAAATGCGTCAACTTCACACTTATGCTTCATCTAAATATCCTAAATATGGCGACCCTTTTGGAAACTTCGGTTGACATTCAATGAATTCGCCATACTTCACAAAATCTTGCTTCATTCTTTAATTAGATATGGCATCCCTTTTCAGAACTCCAGTTGACATTCAATGAAGCGCCAACTTCACTAAGTGTTCATAATTTCAAGCAAAATTCACTATGCATGCAAACTTAAGTTGTCTTTCAAGCATAATCTTCAGTTAAGTGAACATGCAATCAAGTTAACTCAACATGCAAAATTGTTAACTGAACATGCAAACTAGTTAACCCGACATGCAAACTGAAAGATCACTCAACATGCCAATATGTGAACTAAAGATGACAACCCAAAAATCGTTCAGTCTAACTGAAGTTAGAACTCAAGTTAAGGCGCACTTGTCAACTTATTTCGAAAACTCAACTTTGACCTCTTAAGGCGAATTCCAGACTTAACCAATTTTCATAAAAATTTGGATTTGAACGTCTCTCGGAACCTCTGTTCATCCTCTGACCTTGGCTGATTGACTCCACTGATTGGCTGGCTGACAGGTGCATCGCAGAGCAGGATAAAAACTGATCAAAAGGTACCTTGAGACAGAACATCATGCTATCTGAAGGCTCAAAAGTCCAGCGCCCTTTGAAAAAGCTGCTTTTTCCAGTGTTAATAAATTTTGACATCTGTATCTCGAACGAAGGGAAACATAAATCCTTCATAACTTCTGATTTACCAACTTTCAGGACTGAATCTCAAGTTCACTGCAGAGCTGACCTTATTGTGCAAGACAACTGCAAAGACACACTTCTCCAGAAAACATCTTTTGAGGGGTGAAAATCAAGGGCACCTTTTTCAAAAGTTGCTCTTTTACTCCCAAAGATAGCCATTTCTGGAACTGATCAAAATAACATTAAAAACCCGACTGCAAGCTGCTGAGTCATCTTTTGATCTGACGGAGACAGGGAATGGAAAGCTGAACGTAACACGGACAAATTAAATATCTAAGATCATCAAAAAGAAGGCATTAAAGGCTTGAAAAGCTCAGGCACCTTTCTGAAAAAGTGCTCTTTTGCTCATTTCCTTGATATTTTGACCAAGATTTGACCCTATGTTTGACCTCAGGTTCTAGCACTTCAACAACTCAGATTCACCCACTGACGGATGCGTCACGAAGCTCAAACAAATGTGAGATGAACATCCTAGGTGGCATTTAGTCAAAAGCCTTCATCTGACACCTCAAAAACAAGGGCGCCCTTTCCAAAAGCTGCGCTTTTTACCAGTGTAAGCCAATTCTGGAACTCCTCTCGTTTTGCGCTGTATCTTCCACAACTCGAGCAAAACAGGTCCGTTTGACAAACTTGATAGCTCATCACGAAGCTGACATGATGTCGGACAAAAGCCTGCTGGAGGTGACAAACCCTAAAATTGGATCTGAGCCCCTAAAAGATAGGGCGCCCATTTGAGAATGTGCTTCCTTCTCCAGAGATATAAAAATTTTAACGATTTTCCTTCAGATTTCCACTTTTCTCAAATTCCTTCAGTAACAGACTAATATGATACTGACACCAACTCCATATTTAAAAACCCCAAAAACGACCTTCTGACATCACTTTAACAAGATTAAGACTCAATTAAGCAAAATGCCTTAGTGAAGCAAAAATTTTGGTTTTGGGTACAACAGTTCTCCCAAACACAACCCATTTGACTCAAGCCTTTTGATGTCCTACCACATTGTTCCTTAGCTAAGTTACCGGTTCGGTTTTGAGTTCGGGTTCGAGTTTAATGGTTCAATTTGTGGGTTCAGCCATAAAAAAATTTGGGGTTGGGTTCATTTTGGGTTCATTAATACAAAAACATATAAAAATCATAAATATATACATATTTATAGCTGGAAATCAAGAATATTAGATATAATATATATATTTGAAATATTTTTAACATATAATAATATTTATTCAATTATTACTTATTAGCCATATTAATAACGTATAATATTATAATATGACAATAAAATTATAAAAGAAAGTTAATATTAAATTGTTAATAAATAATAAAATTAATATATAATATAATATTAATAAAATCTTTTCAGGTAGCAATCTTTATATTATAATATAGATAACAATTTTTTATATGGGCCACGATGCACTCAAGACCTCTATTGGCAATATTAGTGCAACTGAGAAGAAGAACAAGTAAAACAAAGCAGAGGGATATTAGCGTGAACTCCTTAGAGCTTGGATTGGCCATTCTGGGCATCAAATAGGCTACAATTACAAACAACATAATTCGACTGGTATGGATCATCCAAAATTCACCCCAACAGATTGTATCTCTGGGATTGTGGCTCATAAATTCGTTAATATATATTAAATTTATAGAGGAAATTTGTTGAAATTCATCTCAAATTTGTCCAGCATGAACCAACTCAAACCCACAGGGAAATTATCGGACCTTGTCCGGACCAATATCGTACCGAACCCGTAGCTTGAACCAGGTCCGTTTTGAACCAGTACCAAGAGCCAGAATAGGCCGAACCGATAACTTAGTTCCTTAGGTATCCTTCAACCCACTTGTTTACTATTTATTTTTGTCCATCTATCCTTGAGTGATAACTTGTGCTCGGTGTCAACTCTATACTTGCTAATTGGAAAAGCTCCTACCAAAACACATTGAGGAATTTTATGTCCTGATCGTTAACAATGTTTCTAGGCAACCCATGGAGCCTAAACACCTCTCTGAAGAACAAATTCACCACCTACGGAGCCTTCTATTTGGAGGATATAGCATAGAAGTGTGTGTACTTTGTCAATCTATCCACCACAACATAAAAGAAATTTCTACTCTACACCTTGGCTAGCTCTATGATGAAATCCATTTATATACTCTCCCACTTTTGATCAAAGATAGGCAGGGGCTATAGTAAACCTACTAAGAAAGTGTGCTCGGATTTGTTTTGTTGGTAAACTACACACTCTTGAATGTGTCTAAGGACATTATCCTTCAATCCCTTCCAAGCAAATCTCTCACTAACCTGCATGTAAGTTTTCAAGTAGCACTGATAACCTGCTAGAGGTGTATCATGAACAACTTTGAGAATATTTTCCTTCATTTTTTACTTAGGAACCAAGTAGATTTCGTCCTTATAATAGATGATACCATCAATTACCTTGTATCGATCATCCTAAATTTTCCATCCATAATTTCACATGCAAAAGTGTTCTTAGAATACTCAACTAAAAGATGGGATTTCTAATCTGCTGAAATCTTTGACATAGCACGAAAGTGGGTTTCTTGGATAAAGCATCAACTACTACATTTTTCTTCCCTTTGACATACTCAATATCAAAACCATAAGCTTGTAACTTGCTTACCCACTTTTGTTGCCATTCATTCAGGTCTTTTTTTCCCAAGTACTTCAAGCTATTGTGATCAATTCTCACCACATACTTTCTCCCAACTAGATGCTATCTAAATTTGGCCAAAGTGTGCATGATTGCAAACATCTCCTTGTCATAGGTAGAATAATGCCTATCAACATCTTTGAGTTTTCCACTTTTGAAGGCTCAAGGTGCTTATTCTGCATAAGAACGAGTCCAATCCCCTCTCCTGAAGCATCACACTCTAGCACAAAGGGTTAAGAGAAATCAAGACTAATACAGGACAAGTGCTCAATACCTCCTTAAGGCAGTCAAACACCTACTAGGTTGAATCCAACCAAGAGAATGTTCCCTAGCTACTTCCTAGTTAGATCTATGAGGGGCACAGTTAAATATGAAAACCCCTTCACAACCTCCAATATTAACAACACAATCCAAGGAATCCTTTAAGATGTGTCATAGTCTTTGGTGGGGGCCAATCAAGGATAGCCTAAATCTTCTCTTGGTCCACCTTAACTCCACTAGCACCAATTACATGTCCCAAGTATAGAACCTCTATTATTCTAAATTCACACTATGCCTCATAAAATAGTGACTATGCCTCCATAATACCTAGAACCTCATCAATATGTTGAAGGTGGTCTTCCCAAGTTTTGTTGTAGATCAAGATATCATCAAAGAACATAAGCACAAACTTCCGCAACTAGTTGTTAAATACATAGTTCATTAGATAAAAAGATTTCTAGATTCAACTATGTCCAAAATCTTTTTATCTAATTTTAATGAACTGTGGAAAGATCATTCATACTACATAGTTCATGTAAGATTGGAATGTGGCAAGGGTGTTGGTCAATCCAAAGGGCATGGCCAAGAATTTGTAATGCCCATAATGGCATATAAAGGTTGTCCTATGCATGTCTTCCTCCCTCACTCTAATCTGATGATACCCAAACCAACGCTCAATCTTAGAAAAGTAGACTACCCCATGAAGTTCATCAATGAGCTCAATGATCCTAGGAATTGGATACTAGTTCTTAATTGTTTTCTTATTGAGTGTTTGGTAGTCTATGCACATCCTCATTGCCCCATCCTTCTTTTTAACCAGCACTCTAGAAGAAGCAAAGGGACTCGAACTAGGCCTAATGTGCTCCATATCCGGTAGCTCTCAAATAACCTTCTCTATCTCCTCTTTGTGCCTTTTTGGGTTATAGTAGGGAATGGTAATCACTGGCTTTGCTCCCTGTTGTGACCTTTTCACACATCGCCCCATTCAAGATGGGGACCCCCTTAATTTTGCTCTGTTCCGGTCTTTTGGCTTGGGTTTCTCTCTCTCTCTCTGTCTCTGTCTCTTTTCTGGTGTCCGTCTTTCGGGGGTTGTGTCCGTCATTGAGCTTGATTGAAAATTGAACTTAACATTGTTGTCAGCAGACATCCAGCAGGCTTCCAGCCAGTTTTCATCAAATTCCGAGGTACTTACTATTTTTAGTAAGTCTGCAATTCTGGGCAATTTGTCAGCATTTTTGAGATTCCGATCATCACCGGCGGTTAGAGGAAGTATATCGAGGCTGCTTGCATGCAAATTGAGCAAAAAGCGGACAGCTTACTATTTTGCGGGTTGCGGCTTCCGGGGAGCAGATTCGAGTCAGATCACGAGATTTTCTTTGCATGTGCAGATCGTTAACGGACAGGATGGGGCAATGCAGGGCAGGGCGCTGGGAATTTAGGCGCCAGGGCAGGGTTTTGCATGTAGGGTTTCTTTTTGCATGTCCGGTGATTCTGATGAGTTTTTGAGGAAACCAGCGATGGTATGACTTATACAAGCGGATTCTCACTCGATGAACGCTATTTAAGCGGTATGTCGGCAATGCGATTCAATGATTCGAGATTCACGGTGATCCTTGATATTGCGGAAAGCGAGAGCAGCGAGATCTTTTGATCGCGTACAGCGTACAAATTAGGAGTTTCGGCTTGAGCCTAAAATAGGCATAAAAGTCAAAATCTTCGAAATCGGTGCCAGCCAACTGCGTCGGCGTTAGCGAGAGCTATCTGCTGGTGAAATTTCAGGTCAAACGGAGCACTTACTATTTATAGTAAGTCAAATTGGAAACATGCTAAAAATAGTAAATCAGTTGCATGCGTCAGTGTCGGCAGTAAGGTCACGTGGTGAGGGTCGCCTCATTCAAATTTCAACTCGATCGGAGCTTGGGAGCTATCAGAAACAAGAGCTTACTATTTATAGTAAGCCACCCTCAGAAACAGGCTATAAATAGCAGGGTGACTAAAGTGGCGGTGCCGACAAGTTGATAAAGTTGTGAGGATGCTACGTTCAAAATTTCAAGTTGATCCGAGATTCAGAGGCGCAAATTCAGAGAACTTACTATAAATAGCAGGGCACGTAAGCTGACAAAAGATGATAAAATTTGTCTAAGACTGGAGTCTCGTCCAACAGGCATAGGGAAATGCGCCCATCTCAGCTAGAGGCGTGGAAAATTTTTGAAAACGAAGTTCATCCACCACCCAGGGCAAAATGCGCCCAAGGCAGGAAAGTCAAAGAGAGTCAAAGGTTTTCGTCCTGCTCAGGGGTCCAAATGCGCCCAAGATGAAAAGAGGAAAAAGTTGAAAAAAGTTTCTAAGTATGAGAAATCCGCCTCATACATCAAAATGCGCCCATCCTCCACCATGGGCAAAATGCGCCCAAAACACAAAGGAGTCAAAGTGGTCAAAGATTGTTCATCCTTCTCCAAGGCTAAAATGCGCCCAAACTGGGCCATGTAAGGACAAAACATGGAAGCTGAAAGGTCACCCAAGGACGTTGGAGATTGTTCATCCTTCACACACATCAAAATGCGCCCAAGGTAGGAGAGGGTCAACGAAGTCAAAATTTCTATCCTTCATCACATGCAAAATGCGCCCAACTTGCAAACTCGTCCTCCTTAGAGGGTAAAATGCGCCCAAATCATGCATGTCAAGACGAAATAAAGAAGGTGAAGGGTCACAAGGCGTGGTGGCAAGTTTCATCCTCCTCCTACAAGGAAATGCGCCCATGTTTCAATGTAAAAGGTAATTAAAGGTGGTAATTAAGGTGAAAAGTTTACCAAAACGTGGTGAGAAGTGGTAAAAGGTGGACGTTATCCTCCTTTACACTAAGAAGGCGCCCAAGGTGGTGGGCCTTAGTGAAAGCTTTGCTAGGCGTGTGAAGGGAGTTATAAGGCGTTGGAATATGTTAGAATATATTTCATGGCGTTGAAAATAAAGTGCTAAGTGAAGTATGCGCCAATGTTTGAAGGGAGTTATAAGGTGATTTTAAAAATCTTGAGGACATTGAAATTAAAATGAAGTGTGTTAGGCGCCTCAGGGGAAGAAAATAAAATATTTTCTAAGTGTTGAAAATTTGCCTAGGCGTTGGGCTTTTGAATAAATATTTTCCAAGTGTGAAATGATATGGATGAAGTGAAGATAAAATGTACAAGGCGTGCCGGGAATGAATGAAGTTGATAAAAAATTCCTCTCCACTGGCAATCAACAAAATTTTCTAAGGCAAAGTTTTCAAAAGTGCAAGAGGATTTTAAAATATTTTCTAAGGAAAATTATTTTTTTCCTTGAAAATATGCCTAGAACTAAGATGATAAAATTTTCCGAGGCAAGCAACTTTTCTCAGTGATGGAGTCAAAGATGATGATAATGCAAGGTGATTCAATTTTTCAAGAAGTCAGAGCAACACAAAGTGATCACGGGCGAAGAACGAGTTTAAAATGATGGAAATAATATATTTTTCTAAGGTTCAAAATTCGAAAAATTAAATGAACCCGTTCGTTGGGTACCCATGAATTCGAGACATTCTGACGAAAATTTTCTTCTGGGTACTGGACGTTTGCGATGATGAATGGATTTCCAAATCTTTCAAGCTTCGCCGACACTTTTTCAGTGAAGAATTTAATCAGTGCTCGAATTGTGGATTTTCCTAAGGGGGAATTTTAAATTTTCTAAGGCAAATTTGAATAAAATGAGTTTTCAGAGTGAATTTTCTTCGAACAATGAATCTAAAGGGAATTGCCTAGATGATTTTGATTAAACTCTTCGAAGATGAATTTTCCAGAGCAGATGATGAAGTTAAAAAATTCGAATTCAAGTGACAGAGCTCCGGCTGGTGAGTTAAAAGAAGATGAATTAAATCAAATTTTCAAAAGCAAAATCCAGAATGCCAGTCAAAGTCAAGTTTCTAGAAGAATAATATTCCCGACGACTAGAGACAAGTGTCAGTAACACCAGAGGGAAAATTCGAATTCTTGAAGTGGAGTAGTGGAGTTTAATGGCACTGGCTAAAATTAACGTCTTCTAGAATTTGAATTTTAGCTATAAAATGAGCAAGTTTTTCACTCACTTTCACAGCTGAGAAAGGCGAATTTGCTAAGTCTAAGTGAGTTGCTGAAGTTTGAAAGAGTTCGAATTTTGCTGAGGAATTGAGTTTGTGCTGAGAGAAGGCGCCTTGAGTTTGCTGAGAGTTGAAGAAGACGTCTTGAAGCTTGAAAAAGGTACGCCATTGTCAAAATACAAAGGTGTTTGCTGCAATTGAAGTTGCTTGAAAGAGGTACGCCATTGCTGAAAGCTTGAAAAGTACGACCTTGCTAGTGGCTGAAATCAAATTTGTTTAAGCTTAGTTTAAGTTGCCAATAAAAGAAGGGCGCCTTGGAGTAAAAGTACGAACTTGCTAAAGTGTGAGATTGCTGATTGCTGGTTTGAAGTGCAAAGTTAAGAAGTTCAACTTGCTGATTGCTGATAGTAAAATAAAGTCATCAGAGTTCACTTAGAAATCTGTTCTAAGTGTCGGAATTCGAATATATTCAAGAGAAGAAGCTGAGGTTTGCAGGCATGTGAAAATTATTACCGCAGCTTCTAGAATCATTTGCAGCCCCTACAATGTCTTATTTTATTTAATTTAATTGCTGATGAATGTTTGTTATGTTGCGGATGAAAACAGGCGAGGACAAGCAGGAAAGAACAATGGTGCCTCAGACGAGGCTATGATCAAGCTTCGGCTTCGGAAACATTCATGCCCGATCGAGATTTATTTCAAAATTTGGGCAAGTTAGCCGGATGCAACGGAGTCTTTGTCAACTTGGAGACCCTCAAGAACAGGCTGTTTGGAATTGGAAGTCATCGGGCTTCGGTCACTTCGCACAACATCGTCCGAAGTGGGCTATATGCAGCTGCTGGTTTTCCGCCAGCTATTCAGTGCTCAGAGCTTATAATGGAGTGCGCCAACTGTTACGAGAAAGAACACCGGTCGATCATGTCACCAGATGGCCAAGTGCTTGCCAATCTCACTCCGACATCCATTGGTGAAGCTTTCGGGATCCCGGTACACAGGAACATGATTTACAAGTCCAGGGAGCAAGCGGAGCAGATGTATGCTTCAGCTTTTGAACGGTGCATGGATACAATTAACACTCACTGGATGAGCACTCCGAAGCCGTCTCGTGCGAAGTTGCCGAAGCAGATCATAGCCGAAGACCTAAAGCAAGAATATTGTGATCTTATTATGATGCTGAGCAGGGTTGGTGGTTGCCCACAGTCCTATATTTTTGAGCCTTGGATGTTTTATTACATCAACCTGGTGTTGGAAGGCAAGGATTATGTCAATTGGGCTGAGATGATTAGTGACAATATACATGAGCAGCTCCTGAGCCTAAGGAGGACTAAAACGTTTTACATGAGCTCCTATCTCATTTACATGTTGGCACGGATGACGAGGTACAGGGGGATTTCTTACAAGGAACCCATCGGTTGTGGCTCTCATCAATTCAAGATCCATGAGGCGTGTACACAGTTGCACCTGTCGAGCACAACCCACTACAAACGTGTGAACGATTCATTCACCATGTACATCACGAGGCTACTTCAGGAGAGATTACATCACAAAATTTCTAGAGATGCCCAGGAGCTGATTGAGAGGTATGGGTGCTGGTTTATACAATCTCCGAGATTTTCATATATTAGGCTGCAAGGATTTTCTTCATACCCTTATAGGCTGCCTAAGTACCCAACCGATAAGATAATAATGCTAGAGGTATCCAGACAATTGCTTGCCTTTGACAAAATCCAGAAGAAGAAGAAGAAAGGGGGGATAGAGTTTCCGATTGTGATGGGCAACTCGGATGAGGTGTGTCCTTCGATACAGGCGGCTAGAGAAGCTGAGAATGAGCTTCAATTTTATCATTTC
>VDFB02323635.1:26523-43536 GCA_007258455.2 Sequoia sempervirens
AATAACCAAGGAAGATGCCTTCATCAAATATAGAGTCAAATATTTCAAGGTTTTCAGAAGTAAGTGCTACATAACAAGCGATAATGAAGATTTTCCCTGGTCTTTCTTTCCATTGTTCATAAGGTGTCTTGCTATTTTTGACTTTGATTTGTCCTCTGTTTAGAATATAGACTATTTTTTTAACTACTCTCCAAAACTTGTCTAGTAACATAGATTCATTCAACATTGTTCTAGCCATCTCTTGTACAATTCAATTCTTTCTTTCTACAACTCCATTCTGTTGTGGAGTCCTTGCAGCTGGAAAATGTCTTTTTATTCCATGATGCTCACAAAAGTCTTCAAATTCATTTGAGGTAAATTCACCTCCACTATTTGATCTCAAGCACTTGATTTTCAATTTGGTTTCATTTTCAAACAAAGCTTTGAACTTCTCAAACGCTTTCGATTTTTCTTTTAGGAAAGTAATCCATGTCATCCTAGAGTAATCATCAATAAACATCATAAAATAACTCTCACCTTGCAAGCTTTGTGTTCTTGTAGACCCATGGAAATCTATATGAACAAGTTCCAAGGGCTTTGTTGTTGAGTACTCCTTCAATTTTAAGCTTGCTCTTGTTTGTTTCCCATGCTAACATTGCTTGCAACGAGTGTTTGAAGGTTCAACAATCTTTGACATAACTCTTATGGCTTGTTTGGTGTTGGTTTTCACTAGATTATCAAAGTTTATATGGCCCATTCTTCTATGCCATAACCAACTTTCATCTCTTTGCCCCATATAACATTTTTTTCCCTCATCTCACTTAGGATGTATAGGTTGTTTGCTGTTCTATTTGCATCAACAACCACTTTTCTTGTACTTTCCTTCCTTATCTCACAACCACTTTCATCTCTTTGCCCCATATAACATTTTTTTTCCCTCATCTCACTGAGGATGTATAGGTTGTTTGCTGTTCTATTTGCATCAACAACCACTTTTCTTGTACTTGCCTTCCTTATCTCACAACCTTGAACATGAAAAGTAAGAGTGTGTCCTTGATTACACATTTGACTAACACTGAGAAGATTATGCTTCAAACCATAGGTTGAAAAAATCGCCAATAACTCGCAAAAATCGCGAGTAATCGCGTGGCAAAACGCTGGGCGAGTAAATCGCACAATTACTCGCAGCCGGGTTTTGCAGAAAAACGCGCAACGATTTTTTGTGAAAACGCGCAGAAAAACGCGCTATTTTTGCTTAAAAGCGGCCAGAAAAACTTAAAACGTGGCGTTTTTTTTTAACCCTAATTTATAGACTTCAAAACAAATTGTTTGCATTCGATTTCTTCACGTCGCGCGACCCAGGGCAGAGGAAAAACGACGGCGAAAATAAAAAACGCGATGCATAGCTAAAAAAAGTGACGGCGGCGGCGGACGGGTCACAGATCTTCATTTCCAGACTGCGCGCGGACGGATCTTCATTTCCAGACTGCGCCAAGAATCCGACGTCGTGTATATCAGTATGTAGATAAAAAATTTTAAAGTTCATTTATTTTTTTCTTACTACCAGCCGTCCGTCGTTTTTTCTCATAAATTTTTGATACATATTTTATTTTAAATACAAATTTATAATAAATTTTAAACAAATAAATTTATAATAATTTTAGTTTTTTTTTTTAAATTTACAATAATTTTTAATATTTTATTATTATATTGTATAAAATTATAAATTTTAATATGTTTAAATTTTAGTTTATTTATTTTTCTCTAATAAATTTATAATAAATTTTAGTTAATTTTTTTTATATAATTTCATAATAATTTTTAATATTTTATAATATAGTGTATAAATTTGTAATAAATTTTAATTCATTTATTTTTCTGTTATAATTTATAAATTTATAATAATTTATTAATTATTAATATGTTATATTGTATAAATTTTAAGAATATGTTTAAATTTTAATAAATATTTTTCAAATTATTTATTAAATTTAAAACAATATTATTAAAATTAAAAATTACGTATAAAATTTTTAAACATATGATATCATTGTCTTTTTCAAAAGAAAAAACATTATTATTTAATTTAAAATTACGTCTAAAATTTTAATAATGTTTTTAAATTTAAAACATTAAAAATTAAATTTACATCTAATATTTTATTTTTTTATCATAACAATTAAATATTATATTTTTAAATTATTTGAAAATAACTTAAACTTATATAGACTTAAGTTAAAATTTTGATAATGCTCAAGCGGCCAAAGCCTATACAGAAATTTGAATATGAATTTGATAATCATTCATGTTTATAGTTTTTCTTCAAAATCAACTGCTGCATGCAGATTTATTTCACTTCACTTTTTATCTCTTAATGTTTCTCTTGTCTCTCTTTTGCTAGGTATCTTGCTAAAAGAATATGGCTTCTACAAGTAAAAAGAGTGGTGGCAAACCAAGAGATCCTTGCTGGAAACATGGAACACCGGGTGCAATACGAGGAGAGGTTATGTGCAACCATTGCTTCGAGACTTATTCTGGTGGCATAAACCGGTTGAAATACCACCTTGCACGAATCCCTTGTCGAGATGTTGAACCATGTACAAAGGTACCCGAAGAGGCTGAGATGGAGGCCAAAGCACTCCTTGCAGCATATGACCAAAGGAAGGAAAGTAAAAAGAGAGCAGCAGAGGCAATGGCAGCCCCATATGCAGATTTCAGTTCTACAGGGTCACAAAAGGCTACAGGAAGCTCTTCTCTTGGGCCACGGATACGAGGATTAGGATCTGGAACTGTGGGCAACATCGGTTCTAATTTTTTTGTTCCGCGTAATACTCCTGGTGCACAACCTTCATTGGAAGGTACTTCTTGGAATAGAGAGTTGCAAAATGAGGCGAAGTTGGCATGTGCTAAATTTTGGTACTACAACGATATTCCATTCAATGTTGCTTCTAGTCCTTATTGGGAAGAGTTGGTCACTGCATTGACTGTGGCAGGTAAGGGGTTCAAGGCCCCAAGTCGTTATGAGTTGAGTGGGCCATTATTGCAGAATGAGGTCCAAAACACACACAAACTAGTGGAGGAACAGAGGAGAAATTGGGAAAAGAATGGCTGCACCATTATATCTGATGGGTGGACAGATGGCAGAAATAGGACACTCATCAACTTTCTAGTGGCTTCAGGAGGACAATTGGTATTTCTAAAATCAGTTGATGCCTCCAATGAAACAAAAAATGCAGAGACCTTGTGCAATATGTTGGATGAGGTGGTGATGGAAGTGGGAGTTCAAAATGTAATTCAAATTGTGACTGACAATGCAGCTGCATATGTGGCAGCCGGTAAACTTCTAATGGCGAGGCATCCCACATTATTTTGGAGCCCTTGTGCTGCCCACTGTCTTGACTTGCTCCTTGAGGACATAGGGAAAATAAGTTGGGTGAAGAATGTGGTTGAAGATGGAAGGAATATCACAAAGTACATCTACAATCACACATGGGTCCTAAGTCTCATGAGAGAGCACACTGATGGTAAGGATCTCGTGCGATCAGGAGTCACACGCTTTGCCACCAATTTTCTCACCTTGCAGAGCATTTTAGCTACATTGCCCAACCTCAAGCGCATGTTTGTGAGTGAAAAATGGCTTGAGAGTGCTTATTCCAAGAAGCCTGAAGGAGATAAGGTTAAGAAGACCATTTTTGATGATAGATTTGCAAAACAAATGGAGGAGATCATCAAAGTAAGTTTTCAAACATTTATTGATGATTTATTTTATTTCTTTCTAATATTATAGCTTGCTGATTTTGTTAATTTTTTTATATTTTAGGTGTCAGAACCGTTGGTTAGAGTTCTACGATTGGTGGATGGGGATAAAAGCCCCATGGGGTATCTATATGAGGCCATGGATAAGGCCAAAGAGGCAATTCAACATTTATATGGGTCAAACAAGACCAAATATGAACCCATATGGCGCATAATAGATCGGAGGTGGAACCGACAACTCCACCAACATATTCATGCTGCTGCCTACTTTTTGAACCCCAAGTTTTATTTCACTCCTACTTTCAGAGCAGATGCAGAGGTTAAAGTTGGCCTCAATACATGTATTGAAAGATTGGTTGGTAATGATGACCTTCGAGATCTCATACTTGATGAGATACAGAGTTATAAGAGGGCCGAAGGGCCATTGTTTTCTTCCAAGGATTGCATTCGTAGGAGAGAAACTCTACAGCCAGGTAACAAATTTATGTGTTTAATATTATTTTACTATTTATGACATTATGTTAATGTTTAAGCTTATTAAATCCTTACTAATTTATAAATGGTTATCATTGCAGATTTGTGGTGGGAAGATTATGGTGCCACAACGCCTAATCTTCAAAAGGTTGCCATTCGTATTTTATCTCAGCCTTGTAGTGCATCTGGTTGTGAGCGCAACTGGAGTTGCTTTGAGGCCATTCATACAAAGAAGCGCAATCGGTTGACTCAAAAGCGCTTGAATGACCTTGTCTATGTGCGCTACAACCTTCGGTTGCATGAGAAGAAGGTAAAAGGTTTGAGTTCACATGAAGCACTTGACCTTGATGACATTGATCCATACTCAGATTGGATTGCTGAGCCTGATGAGGTCAATGTGGAACCATGGATAAGTGATGATGAGTTTGCTGAGATGGAGAGGGAGGCAGATGCAGCTGAATGGGAAGCAGAGGTGGCAGCCTATGAGGAGGAAGGCGAGCTTGGTCAGCCAATAGAGGCTGTTTCTTCACACACACAATTTGACCCTATCCCTATGGATGAGGCACCTATTGGGGCACCTGTTGAGGCTTCTATTGAGGACATTGCACCTATACCATCTACTTCAGTACCACCCACACAGCAGCGACAAAAACTTTTGAGTTTCAGTCGTAGAAGAAATTTAGGATAGATAATTTTTATTGATACTGAAACTTGAAGTTGATATGTATTGAGAAGTCGAACTTGTTTTTTGGTCTATGATACATTGATGATTGGTACATTTAAGGTTTTAAACTCTAATTTTGATTTATAGATGATGAAATTAGTAAATACATTGATGATTGATATGTATTAAACTCTAATTTTGATTTACATATGATGAAATCAGTAATATGTTCTAAAAATTCAGTTTATATGTGTGGTTTTTAAGAATATTTTAAAAAATTGTGTATTTTCAAATGTTCGATAAATTTGCCGAGTTATTGCCGAGTTTTTCCCCGAGTTTTTGCCGAGTCCCGAGTTTTTAAAATTTTTGGGTCTGCCGAGTTATTGCCGAGTCCGAGTTTTTCAACTATGCTTCAAACCTTCTACATACAAGATGTTTTCTGTTTTTGTCTTCTCATTATCAAGAATCAAAGTACTTTTTCACGTAATCCTTTTTGTACCATTATCTCCAAATTTTACCATTCCTTCATTTACTTCCTTCAAAGAGAGAAACTTGTTATTGTCTCCTGTCATATGGCTTGAGCATCCATTGTCAATGTACCATTGATTTCCTTCATCTTGGGCATGAAAGGTTGTTTGCACAAGCATAGATTTTTTCTTTCTTTTGTTGCTCTTGATTCCTTTCCAAACTTTGGTAGATTCCTCCTTTTGCTTGCCAAGGGTATCCTCCTTGTTTTGTCTATCAGATTCCACAAAACCACTTCTACAAAAACGTGTAGTATGACCATAGTTGTTGCACTTATAGTACATAATGATGAAATCCATCAAGGGATCAAAAATATTGCAATTTCTATTTAGGAATCCATAAGAACTACTTCTTGCACTTGTCCTACAATCTGCCGATTTATGACCAAACTGATTACAAAAGAAGCAATAACCAAAAAAGAGTTTTGGAACCTGGTTATGTGAGATTGCCTTGGAGGGAACGATCTTTTGAATTTGTCCTTGGGAGGAATGCTAGTTTTTTGTGGGATATCACTTTCTTTCTTCTTGTTGCTATCACTACTAATGGAGCTCTTAAGTGCATTAGCATAGCCTTTAGGCTTTTCTTCATTTATCTTCTTTGGTAATTCTATAGCCTTAGAATTTGAAACTTCTTTGGTAGTCTTCTTATTTTCTTCAAAGCCAAGACCAGTCTTAATGAATGGTGATCTTTGGGAATTGACGACATCGTCCAAAATTCTGGTACTCTTCTCAAACTTTATGCTTCTATTCAATTGAGCAGTTCTTTTCTCTAGTTCCTTTCTCAAGGAAACAATTTATGATTCTAGCTTTTCACAATCATCTTCCTTTGTCTTTAGTTGAATTCTTACTTCGTCTTCTATCCTTTTTGCCTCTTCAAGTTGAATCTTTAGGTTGATGATGGTCTTCTCTGCTTCTTCAAGGCTTTGCGACATTTTTGCTTTTGAATCACGATCCTCTTCATATTTCTGCAGTTGTGACTTTTGTTTCAAATTCCTTTTCTTTAGCTTCTTGATTTCGCTTAAGGCACAAATGAATTCTTCTACAAGATCCACTTCCCCATCCATTTCGACAATTTCTTCTTCTTTTGAATCCGTTTTTTCTTTTCCATTGTCTTCATTTTCCAAAGCGTCACTCTTTACTTCTATTTCCATGAAAAGAGTTTCTTCTCTATCATTGTCGAAGATACTTTCATTGCTTTCCTAGGATGAGCTACTATCTTCTTGGGAATAGAGGCTTTTCTTGTACTTATGGAAGTTCTTCTTTTCATGTTTACCTTGTTTGTAGCTCTTTTTGTATTGACGATGTTTGCTCCTTTTCATAATGTTATAATCTTCATCATCACTACTTTCTATTCCGACCTATAGACACTTAGCAGCAAAATGAACTATTTTACCACAATTAAATCATTTGAAAGGTAACTTACCTTTGTATTTGCTGGATCTTTTCTTGAGCTTTCTCACAAAATGGGCTTCCTTTGCATTAGATTCATCACTAGAGCTATCGTTTGTTTCGGGCTCTTTATTTTTCATCTTCTTTGAAGCTTTGAAGGTTGCTTCTTGCTTTTATGACCCTTTTCAGTCCTCATTTCATATCAAAGCCAAGAGCCATTAGATAAGTTGGTGGAGATGATGGAGCTACATAACCATTTAGTATTGATTGCCAAATATAAAAGCCAAGAGCTATTCGATAAGTTTGCATCCTTATGCTCTAGAATGCATAGTTTGTTCCATCGAACAATGGCTATATTTGAAGAGAAACCTTCTTGACTCGGCATGTGTGCTTTCAAGATCTACCTTCTAATAGTTAGACTATTCTTGAAGGAACCTGCTCTGATACCAATTGATGAGCACACATACTTATACTAAGAGGGGGGTGGTGAATTAGTGTAAGATAAGCTTTTACTTATTTAAAATCCAACAACCACAAAAATAGCAATCACACAAGATCTACCAACTAAGCAACACAAGATTTACGTGGAAACCCTTTTGAGAGAAAACCATAGAGAAAGACTACCAGGATCTGCTGTCCAAATCCAATCACAAAAATAAAATTCTCTTACAAATCTTTTGTAGGCACCAACCCACTGGAGACACCAATCCCCACTACTAAGCACCAACTTAGCAAGAGACACCAATCTCTTCTATTGAGAGGCCAACCTCTAATGAACAAAATTCCGCCTTCTTGAATCTTCAATGGATGATGATCACTTGAGTTTCGTTCATAAAATCTGCTCACAACTTCTTCACATATATTCTCTTCAAAAAGTCTGCTGAAAATAGGAATGATATTTCTTTTATTTCTTGCTTTCATTTACCCCACACACAACTTCTATTCATATCTTCCTTGTGCCTCTTCATCCAAGGGAGGCGATCCTTCAAGGAGGGTCGGCCAAGTTTGCACATGAATAAATTTATTTTTATTTTTATTTTTCCCAGGTTGGGCAACCACATCAAGAGGGTCGGCTAATGTCAAAAGGACCTCACATAATATTAATTTAATTTTCCACAAGAAGTCATCCATCTCAAAAAGGCCTAAAACAATATTAAATTGAATTTTCACAAGGAGGTCGTCCACTTTCTATTAGTTGCAGCAGTGCCATGATTAAATGATCTCATTGGAATGATGTGATCTTCCTTGACTTAGGGAAACTGATTTTCTTCTTTAATAACAGCAATATGTCCTACACTCCTTTGACATCAATGACAACAATATTTCCAACATGAGTAATGTTGATAGGTAATGTAAAAAACAATAGGAATTAAAATGTGATGAAAGAATGAACCAACAAAGACATGTGAATTGTAAAAATTAATTATCGGGAATTTACCAAAATCTGTTAAAAAATATCAAAGCAGGTGACATCATTTTACTGTGATTCGGAAAGAGCAATCATTATAGCAATATTACAACTGAAAGGTTTAGCATACACTTCATACTTATTGTAGATTGGACAGAGAAAACAAGTTTTATTACAGTTGCATGAGAAAGATTCCCTGCAGATGTAAAAAAACAGAAGATTCTGAATAAGAAAGATTCTCATTATTGTCAGCATATTTTGAAAGTGGAAGACGATATCAAGAAGCAAGCCTTTCAGCCAGTGGCAGAATTTGTATCAAAGACAATGCCTTGGTAAAACTGAGTTTTACACTAGTGATTAGGAGTATTCTGAATTCAAAATGAGAAAACCAAA
Organism: Sequoia sempervirens; assembly: GCA_007258455.2. Taxonomy (NCBI): domain Eukaryota; kingdom Viridiplantae; phylum Streptophyta; class Pinopsida; order Cupressales; family Cupressaceae; genus Sequoia; species Sequoia sempervirens. The sequence goes on from VDFB02323635.1 coordinate 35,111, forward strand.
AGATTTGTACACGAGATTGCATGTAAGAGGAACTAAAGACCAGTAATATATATTTGTATAGTAGTGTATTGACATCAATGGCCTAAAAGCAGGGTAACAATTTTGGATAATTGAAAATGCTTAACATTAGGATAAAGGTATGCCCAACTGTGGTTTGTAGTCTAGATCTGAAGATACTTAAAAAATGGTTGCACTTTAGGTTCTCAAATACATATGAATGTGGCAGTTTTCAAGAACTATCTAGTTTGCAATTGATTTTGTTTCCTCAAATGCCACCTACTGGTCCTCTACAGGCATTTCTCTTAGTATATTGCTAGAGCTGTACAAAAACATGATGAAATGGTGGGAAACATATCAGTGAATTAAGTTGACATACAGCTAAAATAGCTATTTTGTAATTTGTGGTTTATTAAACATTTCTTTATTAAACCTATCAACTTGCATTCCTCCAAACAACATTTGAATGAAACTCATAAAATGGATCACTATCTATAATTACATATTAAATAGATTTACATGCAAATTTTCTACATGTTAGTACCAAAATTATACTCTTATGGAAATTTTCCTGTGGTCAAGATTGTAGTTAGTAATTATATAATTCTTATCATGTTATTAATGCCAGTTAAGTATCCTTCCCATAAATTACCAAGTTGTCAGGAGTTGGTGTACTTTATCAAAGCTGATAACGTTTGCAGGTTGTCCAAACAGAGGAGAGTTTATGTTGAGCTTATGCTACTTAAGTTTTCATTCAAATTTCAGAGTTAGAATTTTGTGTTGTAATTGTGCAAGTTGGTAAATCAAGTAATAATGAATATTCCTATTCAATTTAGTGTAATATCAATCTTCTACCATGCGAAGTAGCTTTGCATACTTTGGAGTTGTTGCTTGCTTTCAATCTTGTTCTTCATCAACTGCTGTTATAAGTATTGCATTTCTTGTTTTAGATCAAGCCAACTGTTGATGTGTATCCAATATCCATTGATCTCTCTTTAAATCATTGGAAAATATTCACGTTTAAATTCATGTTATAGTTTAACTGTAAAAAACAGAAAACCATGTGGTGGGTTATGTACTTTTAATATTGTGCTTCTACCTCTGAGATCAAAAGATAGATCTAGATTGTTTCTTATCATTTTGTTTACATGCGAAAGCCCCCAAAAGTTATTTTTACAGTGTGCACAATCTCTAATCTAGTTTACTTGTTTTAAATTTCAAGAATAGGTTAAATCAGCTTCCCCTACTAATGCAAAGAGGGTTATCCTAAAACACTGTTTCATATTGTGTTGTCACAAAAGTGACAAATTGAAATGTTAACAGTACAAGTGGGCACCACAAAAAGGAAAAGTGTAGAAAGTCAAGAATCAACTCATAAGGTTCGGAAGTAACTGACATAGGAGGGCTCCATGGATCTGCTAAATGATGCTTAATTTTTTAGGAGAGACCTGCAATCCCGGTGCATGGAGAAGCAATAACAGAGCCTTTTTTAACCTGGCTATGGCACTTTCTGAATAAGAATGACCCTCTCATTCTTGCCGGCATATCATGAAAGTAGAAAATGAGATCAAGAAGCAAGCCTTTCACATATGAAAAAATGAAAAACCAAAAGATTTATATATGACATTGCATGTAAGAGGTACTAAAAACCAGTAATAACTAATATAACTTTGTATAATAGTTTATCGACAACAATATCTTGAAACCAAGGTACGAATTTTGGATAATTGAAATTACTTAATCATTAGAGTACAGGTACATCCAAATGTGATTCATAATCTGGATCTGAAGATACTTGAAAAATGGTTGCACGTGATGAAATGCTGGGGAACATATTGTTAAATAAAGTAGACATAGAGCTAAAATAGCTGTTCCAACATGCCTTCAAGGCTACAAATGCAAACTAGCCTTTTGGCTAGTCAAATGCCTTAGTTTATTTTAGAAAGCAATACAAGATCTTTTAGACAATATAACCAAGAAAGAGCTATCGCACTTTCTGAATAAGAATGCTTCTCTCATTATAGCCATCATATTATGAAAGTTGAAGATGAGATCAAGTAGCAAGCCTTTCACAGAGAGTCAAAATTGTTAGCCAGTGACAGCATTTGTATCAAAGCCAGTACCCTTGGTAAAGCATGAATTTCAGACTACTGATTAGGAGAGTTCTGACTTCAAAATGAAAAAAACCAGATGATTTATAGATGATATGCATGTAAGAGGTGCTAAAAACCAATACTATATTTTTGTGTAATAGTGTATTGACATCAAAATCCTAAAACCTATGTAAGAATTTTGGTTAGTTGAAAATACTTAATCACTAGGGTATACATACACCCAACTGTGGTTTGTAATCTAGATCTGAAGATATTTGAAAAATGGTTGCATGTTAGGTTCTCAAATGCATATGAGCATGGCAGTCTTCAAGAACTGTCCAGATTTCAATTGATTTTTTGTTCCTCAAATGCCACCCGGTAGTCCTCTACAAGCATTTCTCCTATTATATTGGTTGTGTTCTAAAAAAGATGATTAAATGGTGGGGAACATATTGTTAAATAAAGTTGAGACAAAGCTAAAATAGTTGTTCCAAAATGCCTTCAAGGCCATAGCGATGCAAACTAGCCTCTTGGCTAGACAAATCTCTTCATGAGAAAGCAATACTGTTGAATTTGATCTTCTGGACAAAATAAATATCAATAGCATAAAGCTCTATGCCTACTAAGTATTTCTCATACATGAATCCACATATTTTTCTTACAGAATTTCTTATCTATGTTACATAAGAACCATAGAGAGGGAAGATTTCATCCACTCAGAATGGGTGATTAATATTATATCAATGGGTTCTTCAAAGTTTGACACTTTTTCATATTTGCCAAAAGAAGTCCTACTTACTTGCCAAAAGAAATCCTCAAGCTGAAACAAATTCTCTATAGGTGGCGTGGATCGAAGGACTGAAAGAATTATTTCTGTTTCAATAAAGAAGCAACGCACTACAGAATCCGCAATCAAGTCACACATGTGTGGCTTTCCAGTTAAGGCTTCATAAAGTCCCAATGTGCTTCCGTGGGAAAAGGTTGAGTGTAGTAGATGTCTATCTGCAATACTTTTACTTTTCCACTGTATAATAACAGTTTTTATCATATTAGTTCTCAGAACACTAAAAACAAGTCAGGTGTCTACTTGAGATATTGAGAACTATCATGGAGCACAATCTACAAAATAAATTTGGAGATAGAATCAGAAATTATCTAGGGTTAAACATGAATGGTGACAGAGAAACATGCTTTTTTGCTGATTAGCATTTTTATCTTACTTGGACAACTCCATTGGCAATAAGCCATATCCCATCAGGTTTAGAACCCTCCTCGTATAATATGTTTCCCCGTAGCTTCATAAATTCTTTTGCAGCATTTCCAAGAGGCTCAGAAATGAAAGAAGGCAGAGCTCCCAGCAAAGGATGACAACTTAATATCTCCCTTACAGAAGGCATCTGAACTGATGGAGGTTTTCTAAGAAGCTTTTTCAGATCAGTCTGCAAATTGAAATACATTGCTTAAAGGATGTCGTTTAAATTGTACTATGGTCCTAATAGACAACAATGCCAAATAGCACCTCCATCTATGAGAGAATTAGGCAGCAAGGAACATAAAAATAAAATAAAAAATGACAGTACTGAGATGCATTTGAACTTAGAGGTTACCTGTACAGCATCATGGAGTTGACTCATCTCTTTTGCATCCAATAAACCAGACTTCTCAAGATTTTGAACATACTCACTAAGATGTAGTAAAACAGAATATGTTACTTGCTTTGTTTTCAAAATGCGTAAAACCTGAAATTAACCATAACAATTGTCTCAGACACAATACCACTAGGTAGAGAGCCATTTTCTTGCAATCAATGGTCAACATAGTAATCACTAGAATACATCCAGATTTGAATAAATGTTATGACAGGAAAAGAAATTTAAACAGAAAATACGTTACTATTGAGAAACCTCGGGGAAGTTAAGTCGAACATCTTCTAGAAATTGCTTTGCTGGCTCCCCTTCTGCTTCACTTTCTTGAATTATTATCTTAGCAACCTCACTCTCTCCTGCATGAACCATTGTGTTAAGAGCCAAATATCAAATGTATAAAAATAATCTTGAATTGTAACCAAAATGCACAAGAATGATACATATGGTGGGTACAACATACCTTAATCTTCAATATACTCATAAATAGAAATACCCTTAAGGTAGGGTTACACCATAGAATCTTCCTTAGGAAAGAACAACTCCAAGAAATCTGCTGCCATGAGAGTGGAACCTGCTACACTCTTCTATATTTACTACTAAATACAAGTGGCATGTATCGGTAGTTTCTCATCTAATAATCCCAAAGTTAGAAAAAACCTTTATCCCACCCCAATATACATTAGGCTTACTAAATTACCAATTATATGCTGTTCTACAAGTTACCCATTTTATGTAATACACATTACTCATTTGGCCCATCCTATCTACACATGGGTTTTGTGTATCACAAGTTTGGTACTCCATAATCCCATCTACATCATAATATCTATATACATATTGGTGAGGATTGGTTTTATTCATTTGTCCTTGGTATTTTTATTAGTTTTGGACCATTTCTTATATTTTAGGGCTAATAACTATTCTGGCCCTTGTAAAGCCCGAGTCGCAGTCCAATCCGGCCTAGGTTTGGGGTCCAAATCCAATTCCTTGTAGATTTGGGTAGGGTCCCGCCCAAAGCTTGTGAATCCATCTTGGGCAAACCCGGGGTGAATTTGGTGAGTACCTGTGCCAAAATGACAAATTTCACCTCTTTTATTCTTTTAACTTTTGATTTTTGTTTTTACATTAAAAAATCTATTTCGCCCCCAAACCCTAAAAAGTAGAAATTCGTAGAATACAACACATCTAAAAGGAAAAACAAACTCATTTTTCATATCATGAATGAAAAAAAAATATTGTCAATTGCTGAACTTATTTTCTTGCTTTCCATTGCACAAATAGAGTTAAAGATTGATCGTTGAATGCTTTGAGCCAGTTGTTGTGCCATTCCTACACATTTTCAAGAGTTTGTTTGTTGTCAAGAAGATTGTAGAGGAATATTTCTTCAAAAAAGGAAGGTTTTTTGAAGTTTTTGGATTTTTTTTCCTTCAATTTTTTTTTAAAGATGAACTATCTTGTTTTGTTTTGAAGTTTTTGGCTCGTTTTTATTCTTCTAGGTATCTATAACATAATTTTTTAAAATGAATTAACAATTAAGTTGTATTTATATATTTTTGTTTTCATTTATTTCAATTCTTCAAATGTGTTGTTTATTGAATTTGTTGTTTTAGGTATTACAATGGCAACCGGTTCTAGCTTCGTGAGCCGACCCCATTTCAAAATAGACCCAAATTCTCCCCTTTGGTATGTTGAAATGGTACAACAACTTCTAGGTGGCAAGGATTATGTTTGGATTTGTGGTGAATGTAAAGTTAAATATTCTATCTCATATAGTTGAGTGAAAGGCCATTTGTGCAAGATCCTTGCACAAGGCACCAAATTTTGTTGAGGCTAAGACGGTAATGGCATTCCAAAAGCACAAGTCTTGGCATATATTGAAGAGCAAGAAAAAGAAAATCAAGCAACAAGCCATAAATCAAACCATCCTTTGTTAAAGAAAGGATCTCAAGGGATGAAGCTCCCTCCACTACCTTCTCATTTTCAACCTACATAGGGCCATCCATTTTTGTCCACACCTGGAGAACAAATTATGGCCTTAGCACATAAGAGATCGAAGGGACTGTTGGAAATAGCATTTCACAATGAGTCTCAAGAGATTGTTAGTCAACACATAGTAGGATTTGTCTATGTGAGTGGATTGGTATTCAATGTTGTTTGCTCGCCATATTTACAACAAATGGTGAAAGCAATTAATGAGGCTTGAAAATGGTACAAGGGCCCGGGTTTTGAGAAGGTGCATAGAACCTTATTGGAAAAAAAGGTGAAATTTGTAGAGGACTCCTTGAAGCCCATAAGGTATTCCTGGGTCAAAATAGGGGCCCTCAGAACGTTGTGCAAATTATAATAGACAATGCCAAAAATTGTAGAGTAGTTGGGTTATTGGTTGAGGAGTGGTATTCACACATTTTTTGGACACCTCGTGGTGTCCACTCTCTCAACCTTATGCTACAAAAAATTGGCACCAAAATTGATTGGATCAAACAGGTGTATGCTAAGGCCGAAGAGATCCAAATGTTTGTCACTAACCACCATATGTCACAAGGCATATTTTGAACATTCTCAAAATTGGAGCTCTTGAAGGTAAGTTAAATAATAAATATGTTTCACTTTACTTTTTAGTAAACTTTTTAATTTTGTTATAATTTTAATTTTTGTAAATTTTTTTTTTTTTTAATTTTGATTTTCAAACAAGTTGCTAAGAGCTGTTTTGCCTCCAACACAATTGTGTTGAGACAATTTGTGAAGGTTTGTGAGGCACTTTCTAACATGGTCATCAGCCCAAATTGGTCTATATGGATGCAATCTAGCACTACAAGGGCAGCAAAGCTTAAGCAAATGATCATAGATGACAACTGGTGGGATTATGTTGAGTATCTCTTCAATTTCATTGAGCTTATATTGAACATGATCTGTTATACTGACATGGATAGGTCTTGTTTGGGTGAGGTATATGATGGCATCGACTCAATGATTGAGAAGATGAAAGTCATTATAAATGCAAAAGAGCAAGATTCCTGAAGAAAAATTCTTCAAACAACTACACAAAATCATTGAAGAGAGATGGAACAAAATGACCACTTCACTACATTTTCTTGCCTTTGCATTGAGTCCCTAATATTATAGTGTTGAGCTCCTTCCTATGGCAACATGAGTTGCCCCATATAGAGATGTTGAAGACAATCAAGGGTATAAGGTAACACTTTGCAAATTCTTCATGGATCGTGACATATGGGATACAGTGACGGTTGAGTTCATGGATTTTGCATGCTCCAACGACTATGGTCTTAATGCTCTTTGAGACAAGTATATGGTTGATGCTCATAGTTGGTGGTACTTCCATTACCAACCATTCATACACCTACAACCTCTTGAAATCAAGAGTTTATCACAAGTTTTACAAAAAAATATTTTATCTTTTAAGATTTATTTATATTTTAATTTTATAATTTTAAATTTTAAATTTTGTAACTCTTAACTCTCTAATTTTGTCTTAATAGGTTGCTAGTTCATCTAAATCTAAGAGGAATTCGAGCACATACTCTTTCATCCACTCAATAAAGCACAATTGACTACACTCAAAAAAGGCAAAGGACTTGGTGTATGCGCATTTAAACTTGTGGTTCCTTACGCACAAACAAAGTGGCTACAAAGAAGGGGATACAAGGAAGTGGGATGTTGAGCTAGAGCATATTGACTTGGATGCTTCCACTTCCCACTTTGCTACACTTGATGTTGACAATGACTATGAGCCAACTAGTGAGCATGGGAGTGCTAGTGCCAATGCCATTGACACTATTTGTGGTTCTAGTTTACCACTACCTGCATCATCTAATATGGATGGTGATGATGATATATTTAGAGACCCATATGATTTTTGATCAATGATGGTTCATTGTTGAAACTTGACATTATTGTTTTTTATTTTTTAACTTTAATATATATATCATGACATTCAAGTTTCACTAATGTTTGACTATTAATATGGTGGTTTTGTTTATTATATACAATGCTATGTGTGGTGTATTTTGAACTTAATTATTGTTGCAAATATGTATATATTTTTTATTTTTATATGTTTTTGTATGGACGAACCCAACCCCAATACTTTTTTTGACCGAACCCTGACACCCAAACATGAACCAATGCCAAGACTAGTAACTTAGTTTTAGGGGCATCTCCTAAATTTCAAGTTGGTTGGAAGCAAGACCCTCACTATTAGTCTTCTCTCATGTATTTCATCTATGGAACCTCAGAATGTCCCCATTTTTACATGAAAGCATCGAAGTCTGTAAGATTAGCTTCCAGTATCATGCTAATTCCTCTCAGAGGGTCGATAGTTTGATGAGGGGTCATTTCGAGCTTGCCTACCTTCGATTGTCGTTTTGATCAATTGGCTTTCGTTCGGGCTCGTTCGGACATTTCTAGCATAAGTGCTAATTTTAGCAGTTATTGGCAGTCAGCGTGGGACCCCTGCTATTTTTAGCAGTATGGATTGATAGCATTCAGAATCACTTCATCAGTCGACAGTTTCAGACGGCTCGTGCATCGGGTGAATACTTAGAGAGATATTAATATTTAATTGAAATAATTAAATATTAATTAATTAGAGCTTATAATATAAAGTTGTAATATTTAATATTACGACTTAAGTGATTTTTATAAAGGGGGTGCCCAACATTGGAAGGGGCCA